>JAHZNB010006509.1:0-14794 GCA_027744295.1 Callyntrura guangdongensis
AATTCCGCAAAGATACGTGATACACGAAATCCAAACAACTTTTTCGATTTTGACTGTCCAGCTGTGTATATCCGCGGAAAGTCATTAGTCAACTGCGGGGACGTTTCTCAATTTGTTTGAACATGCCACGTGTGTTGTACCCACGTGACGCGTAGCAGTTTCCAGTTTTTGTAGCACCACGGTCCCCGCAATCTCCTTCATCTTGTATCCCTTGTCCCGGGACTACGTATGTCTTGTCTTGTCAAATGTATTTAAAAATAGGTACAACAACGGAGTAAAATCTTTAAATGTTTTTGTCTTTCAAACAAGGTTTGCCTTGACACGGGAACACAAATGGGTCATAATATAATACAAGCTCTCTGGGCAGCAGGAGTTGTAATGCAGCGGAAAAAAGTTGGCAATTTTTTGTAAATGTATCCTGCAGCACTTGGGCCTATTCTGTTCACTTGTAAATCTGTCATGTTTTCTCCACTTACAAGGTCATTTAAAAGCTCCTGCAGACCGTTTTGTCTTGTCAGCAGGTATTAACTCCAAACGTTGTCAATTTTGACAGAAAAATTGCTTTGGTATAACACATAATATAGCTATCTATTCCTACTTTTATGCTTTTTTTGAGTGATTTTCAAATAATTTATCCAACACCACTTTTTACGCTGTTTTTCCCCTGTTTATTCTTGGCCTATTTTTGGATAACGTGTCTGCTACAAGGACATACATATCAACAAAATGAAGGGGTATAATCTATTATGGTGTCACTTTTGACGGCGATATTATAGAAACTGCTGGCTGGATACCGAGTTCTTCTTGTGACAGGTACTTGTACCCAAGTTACATTTTTACGACACTTTCCTTCTTTTAACTGTTTCATAAACAGATTTCTCTTTTTTCGACCCATCAAAATTAAATACTCGAAAGCAAAAGGTTTGCACTACGAGACTAAAATGTCTAGTTTAAATGCTAAAGGTTTGACATAAAATAGACAACGTGCATAACGTTTGACATGGATACTTTACTACAAGAGATATGTCAAATAATATTGACAAAGCTATTATTTCTAACATGCGTCATTAGTCATTATGGCCCGCGCCAGCTCTATGTACCATGGGAAACTATGTAAAACTCACCCTTTCTGAACATAACGGAAAGAAGTTTACCAAATGACCAATTACATTTGCAACGAAATGTAAACCTAGTGTTTTCCAAATGAAAAATATAAAATATTTTACATGTAAACAGTTTTCTATCAGACATTTGTAGAATGATTGGATTATAAATTCATGATGATTTTGGTTATACCTTCACTGTTTTAATTATTAAGCTTATCCCAAAGGTGTAGTGCGTTATAGTGGATAGTACGCTACAAATCTCAACAAAGTTGGAAATGATGAAACAGAATAATGTAATAAGTATAAAGGGGAAAGTTATAATTGACAGTGGATTATGCTGTAGCTATTTTCCACCGGAAACATGAAGCACGCCCGCAAGAATCGTAATGCTAATACTGCTTGGATGAGTAAATTAGAGCGCACAGTTGCTGCAAGCTGCTGCATACAGATGCAGACGTGACTGCATAAAAGTTTTAAACAAGCCGAGTGGCTCATGGTAGTTTTTTTTATATACTTGTATTCGTGAGTGGTCGTTGTTACGATGAGATTTTACCGGAAAGGAAAAAGTTAATTTGATAGGATGCCGAATGATGTTTAGATTCTAGGTAAATTTTACATGTAGTACGTAAGTAGTCTTGCATTTTGGGATACAATTTTCAGACTAATCAAACAAAATCCATATTATAATTATTTCTGCTCCAAAACACAAATATGTGTGAAATGTTCCAAATTTACTATAATTGTGGATTTATGCATTCTTTTCTCATGGTGTAATGAGCATGACTGACGAAGTGATGAATGAAATGTTCCTACGGGGCGGGTTGATACTTGGAAATGGTGCTCCTTGGTTTCTACAAACTACTGCGTAATTTTTCATTTAGCAATTTGTTTATTCTACCCTGCCTGGTATACCTTCTATAATTTATCTTACAAGGTAGAATTATTAACAGAAACGCAATATGTGAAATATAAATGACTTTTAAAAGTATGCCCATATCTTTTTCTGTTTCGTATTTGTTTATTGTCACCCTTTTTGAAGCAAACTTTGGTAATTACGTGGTAGCAACCCAAACTACACTCTATAATGTCCAGTACGCATGTTGAAGGTTGCCTTGAAAAGGCTTCACTCTATTCAGCTGAAAGTTGTTTAATGGTAACTACACAGTAGTTTATGGATACAAGTATTTTAGTTCGGAATATTCATTCAGAAACCAATGTTTATTCTGCCCTGCCTGGTATACCTTCTATAATTTATCTTACAAGGTAGAATTATTAACAGAAACGCAATATGTGAAATATAAATGACTTTTAAAAGTATGCATATATCTTTTTCTGTTTCGTATTTGTTTATTGTCACCCTGTTTGGAGCAAACTTTGGTAATTACGTGGTAGCAACCCAAACAACACTCTATAATGTCCAGTACGCATGTTGAAGGTTGCCTTGAAAAGGCTTCACTCTGTTCAGCTGAAAGTTGTTTAATGGTAACTACACAGTAGTTTATGGATACAAGTATTTTAGTTCGGAATATTCATTCAGAAACCATTTTGGCGAATGAAATCCTCATTATTCCATTACATGCCCAACATCAAGCACAAGTGAACTTGAGAAACTTTTAATTGCGTGTCAGGGGTAGCTTAGAAATTTGGCAGTCACGCATACTTCATTGTCGTATGTATTGTATGTTTCCACTGGTACATTGAAAGAAAGGACACAGGGAAATGGAAATATGTGCCGTCGTAACACTGTTATAGTTAGGCATATACTGTGCCCTTCAATAACATCAGCAATTGAATACCGATATGTCACAACGACAACGCAATGTTAGGAAACCATACGGCACTGCGCCAATTATCAGATTTTAGTGCAAATGGTGAAAATCCAGGGAGTACGTTGCTAAGGGGAATAACTAGTGGGAATGAAATAGGGAAAATAGATTTGGATATTATTTAAAGCTGCTCAGGAGGCGCGTATAGCAGGCAAAATCAATAAAAACTTTTTACTTGGCTTCTGCTGGCAGCAGGAATTTTTGGAAGGATTGTGGCTGAAAACAAAAAAGTAAAATTATTTGGCTCCAGTATTGTTCCACAGAGAAAACACACACGAGCTGCAGAACGTCATTAAATGTAGTAGACAGTCAATTTTGTCTGAAAATGACAACTTTGACCAGAAAGTCTATTCCTCTAAAACTTTACGGGGAAACAAAGCATTAGCCCTGGAAAACTTATCCCTTTTCGTGGAATTCAACGCGCGGGCAAGATTTTCGGTTGGGGAAATATAATGGTTTCCTAACTATGCAGCTATATGTATATAAAGTTCAACGATTATAAAAGCAAAAATGCTTCACTTCACGATGAATAGTAAATAGGCTCGAGAGACATCAGATGGCCAAGTGATTTGCTATATTGCTGTTCTGTGTTGTGAAACTGACATTTAGTTACAAGATTCTCCGGGTACAGCTTGCTTCAAAACATGTTGTTCCAATCATCTCTTTTTCCTCTGCGGCCAAATTTCCTGATCAGGCACATTTTCTTCCCATTGTTCTTCCCCTAGCAGCAGCACAACAGCACCAGTCTTACATTTTTTCTTTAGTGTCGGGCCACCAATGATGCTAATTTATAATCTCTTCTGTAGAAACGGACAATGGGCATCCTCCCAATATTTTCTGCTCGGCTGGCTTGCTGTCAACCAAGAAGGGGCGAAAATTGTGCATAATAAGCAGTAGTTTTGTAATTCTGCCTTAAATCATGTACCATCTGTTACTTGGACTGACAATCCAGCTTCTCTTGTAGTAATGCAAGAGGAGCGTTCACTTTTAACCTCTTCCCAACTTCAAACATAATACGGGCTATTTATCCGTTTCCATCTCTATCTTCTGGTTGAAGTCTGTCTGGTCGAATTTATTTTTTTAAATTTATACAGAAAACTTTTAACTTTCCCTTTTAAGGCTAACGCTCTCTGATTGCTGAAAAACAAGTGAACTCTGATTTCACTTTATTTACTTGTTCCTTTCCAACCAGTGCACCGCTCCAACAAAATTGTACTCGTCTTACCTTCCGTGACGGATCGCCAAAGATGCAAAAAATGTAGGGATTACATATATCTATATACACAAACATAAACACAAATCCCATCCTAAAATCAGCACACACGACCTCCCTACAAGTTGGGTACTCGGTACTCCGAAATTCCCCGTTCCCTTCATCCCACCATTTCCGCTCCTTTCCCCGTAATTTTTCCTGCCTCTTGCCATCTTCTCATTTTGAAAGTACATTGACATCTCTCTGTTACCTACTTACTGTCTATTTTTTATCTTCCTCTCCAATCTTTCCACATATATGTATACTATAGAGAAGAGCATCATAAAAACAAGTGGCTTTTTGCAGATGTTGAATTTTTTATGGAGGCGTTGTACGCATCGTAATGTCAAAAAGAAGAAAAACTTTTGTATTTTTCGTTGAGGGATACATTGCATTTTACGTATTTTTTTCTCTCTCTGATATTCTGTCATTCCATGCATATTATAGTTCTCTGTTTGGAAATACGATATCACTTAAAATATCTCCGTCATGATTGGGTTTTTTAAGTTATCTCAAATATGTACCTCTCTAGAGATCCAACTGATCCAGCAGATCCCCATTTGCTTCCCTTCATTTCTCTATGGACCCGTAAAATAAAATATTGTTTTTTTGGCAAGGCTCCCTCACCTAAACCCAAACCAAATCGCCCCTGAAACGAATCTATCTGTACGAATCAACTGTGTGCTTGTACATATATATAGAAGAGATCCACATAACATATACATAGATATTCGCTAATGTACAAAAAATAATAATAAAGTTCCAAACAGAAAGTTATGGATCGCATTTTCTCCCGCGGTTTGGTTTCCACTTTTCCTGCTGGTACACTTTCCTGTGTACCTTGTCATGCTTCAGAAAATTTGCGAGCAGAGAGAGGGAGAGAGAAGATAAGTACTTGTGTATTCCACGCACAAGGCAATAATTTGAGTTTACGATCACCGCGTTTCATTCATAATAAGTAGAGTGAGAGAGATGGCGATCAAAGATAGGTATAAAATGGACAACTCAGCAAAATAGGCACACACACACAGGAACAGATCTGTAGGTAAAATCGGAGGCGATCCATATTACTAAATGTGCAGTAGGTACTGGAGAAAAAGTATTAAAAAAAACTTTACTCTCTTTGGGAAAAGACCCGTTTCCTCTCTGTGTGTCGCTATGCACCCGTGGATCCGACAGAGAGGTACGAAAAAGATGATATCTCTTTCTCTCTAGCGGCGTTCTCATTTTCCCGGGTAATCAGTCCAACTGGTGTAATGATTTGGATGATACGATAACCCTGTCACCGTTCAAGACTAGCATTTTAGCACTTTCACAAAATATCCGTACAACTCAGCATAATTAATTATACTCTGAAACTTAGTTTACCAAGTGAGGTGTCCTATACTTACTCTCACGTGCTACATTTATGGTTGTTTCATTTGGACAGAGAGATGCACACAGTAAAAATAAAAGTGGGACAGGAAAAATGACGTCATGCTTGTTAGTTATGAGGATGTAGGTAGGAATATGTTGAAGAATGAATAAGCTTTTGTTTAAAAACATACTTGTAACCAAGTTTATAGTCCAAGGTGAGTTGAAAGTTGTAAAGTTACGAAAAGAGTTTCACTCGGCATACCTGCAATGAGTTTGACCAACTATGTACGAAAATGCTGGGAGGGAAAATAATAAAGCGTGGCAAAAAGAAATATTAAACCGAGTGCCACATCTACTTGATTGGTAAAGTGGTAAAATGTTTTAACTGACGAATCTCGTTGGCTTACGCCTGGTGGGATTTTCTCCAGGGTACATCTTTTCAAACGAGAAGCTTCGTCAGAGAGCATTTAATGCAACTAAAGAGTGGAAGATCTATGTTTAATTGAGTTTATAAGAAGATATAAATTATAATGTGTGGCGTAAGACTATTTCAAGAGAGGAATGGCGTAAATTCATCAGTCGAGAAGGAAACATTGCAAAAAAACAATAGCTGATATTCAATTTTACTCAACTCAAAGCCAAAGTGGCATTCATAATAATAACCTTCCGGTTTTAAAAAAATCCCCAGAGACGTGACTCCATTGTAATATGCTGGCTTTCATCTTGTCTTAATCCTAATGCGTCATATAACTTGTGTAAGGAAAACATTAAATCACAATCTGAGATCATTCTTCTCGTAAAAATCCTCCCTCCTCCTTCTGAAAGATTCATCACTTTCAACATTTTTGTCCTTTGATGACCTTGCTTTGAGAAAGCTTCTTTCCTTTTTCTCAAATTGCGGAATTATTTGAAAAGGGTAAATGGCAATATGGGAACGTTTTTTGTGCAGGCGTACAAACTCACACCGGCAGATTGTGAATACTTCTCCTCTTTCATAAGCTTCCCTTTCCTCAATCCTATTTTTACTCTCGTGACCTTCCGTGGATCCCAAGGGCATACAAGGAAATTGAATTATCTGTTTTGATAAAAGATTGATTATTATAGTGCAGGCGTTGTACCTGAAGGCTATTATGTACAACAGACATATATAAGCAAAAGCTGATCCTCCTGGGCCTTTTTCCAAGTCAATTTCCTGTAAGGTGCGTGTTATGTATTTCTGAGTACACAAACTCCAGTGAAACAGCTTTCGTTGTCCTCACAATGCATTCTTATGTGTGTCAACAAAACTTATGTTGTTATTTTTGTACATTTATTCATTCCTCCTTTGTCTGTGTTGAAGCTTTACCATAAAATCCTTTTTTAAACAATCATTTTACCCGCATAAATCATCCCAGCCCCAATATAATTCCGAGATATAATTCCCCAATATGTAACAAACAAATCCAATCCAAAACTGCAGCTAAAATTCCATTCCCAAATCCTCCCTCAAAACTGCACAGCTGCGGAGGAGAAGAAAACACGAAATAAAATAAACCTGAACAGAGCGCTCTGCCCTTGAAGCAAACATTTACACGCAAAAATCAATTGAATAAAAACCTAAAAGAGTTGATATCAACTAAACGTAAGAATATTGTTGCAGATTTCTCGGCTTTTCCCGCAGCCTCCATTGTGTATTCATAGAATTCCTCAAAGCGGGTGCGAGTGGGCGGATTTAATATAAAAAGGCAATAAAGGCAATAATACACTATTCTAGAAAAGGTTACTCCAACACATAAAGACATACACACAGACATACTTTATACAACTACCAGCCTTATCATAACATTTGTTTTGTAAGTACGATAAGACATAAATGCTAATATTTGCGGAGGGGAATTGCAAATCGTTGCTGCGGTGGTGGTGGTTGCCCGCCAAAAAATTGAAACTCAAGACAAAAATGGTTTTCTTTCAGTTCTTTTCTACATCAACACGACAGGATGGAGAAAATAGGTAGTAGGTAATTTCAAATACGCAGTTACCGACAAGTATTCGCGTGTATTGACATGAAACAAGATATAAAGTGTGCCACTAACATTTGCACAAACCAAAGACCTATTTTGTTTACACAGCAGTACTACAAGTAAAGAAACTACTAACGAGTGTGTATATGTTTTTCTCTCTCTCTCTGTAAATAAGCTACAACAGGTATTACTTTTTATTATATTATACCATTAATAAAATGCTAATATTAGTATTACAATTATTATGTCATCGGTTTGTTCAACAACCAGCAAAAACCTTTAAGGAAAAGTAGTTAAAATATTAAAGAGGGCAAGAAGGCTCAACTGCCATATACACAATGCGACCATCAAACAAATAATAAGGAGAAACTAGTGCTGAAGGTTACATGGCTCCATTCACGAAGAATACCATTATGTGCCAAAGAAAATGGCTTTTCTCTTTATAACTCCACATCGAGAAGCAAGGAGAGTAGTAGTGGTAGTTGTTGTAGGAGCATAATAATATTTTATTTAAAATTTCTCTTTACAAAAACACTTCAAGTCACCCTGTGTGTGGTAAAGTTATTAACTTTTCCATCATTTTTTAAGCTCGTCTCCCCTTTTCATTCCTTTATTAACTACATACTGAAAAAGGATTCAGTAGTTAACTAACTTGTCTTCCTGTCTGTCTGTCTGTGTTTGTCTGTCATTTTGTTCTCACGATAACTTTTGAACGCAAACAAATTTTGGAATTCTGTTTTCACCAATCGATAGATAGATATGCTTAATAACTTTTATGTATTTAAAGATGGGGGTTTGGGGTGAACCTCCTGGGGGTAAGCGGGGGGTTACAATTTTTTCAAGTGATAACCATAACTGAAATTTGGTATACAGATACATAATGGATAGTTATGGCGTTTTGAAAAGTTTGGCACAAAATGGTTGACCCCTTTGACCCCCAGGGGACGTCAAAATTCGGTCGGAGTCGACTTTTTCAGTAGTTGCTCATTAGCGTTACAAGCTTCTTGTTCGTTTTAACGGGGTATTCAAATTGTAAGCAATTCATTTACACAGCTACTCCTTCCTGCCCACGTTTTAGAGATCACCTTTGTGCTTTCGTCTCTCTCTCTTTGTATTTTTACTAAATTTCTCCCAGTATTTTTCCTTTGCCTGACAAATGAAGATGAAAGTTTGGGAAAAGGAAAGAAGGTGAAAGCTCTTATATCCGTGTATGGTGGTACTTATTTCGGCATTGATCGCGGACATGAGGAGTAGCTGGAAAGTACACGCCTATTATGCACACCACTGCACCAAAAGAAGAGAAAGAAAAAATGCTAAGCGAGTTATGCAAAAAAATGTATGTAATGGGGAGAGTGCAGAAGACGAAAGAGGCTTCTAAACATGCTGTTCCACTTTTGCATTTTTTGTCTATTTGCATTGAAGCGTTAACGAAAAAGTTTTTGCACTTTCTTATATATCTCTCTCTTCTCACTTTATCAGATGAATTCCAAGTCATTCACGCCTGAAAGGTTTTAATTTGCTTATTGCATTCGATAAAAGAAGAAAATGGGTAGAGATGTGAAGAGCGGGGGAAGGGGCAGGGGAAAAGAAAAAGGAAGTTTGGGTGGTTTTGTAAGAAATGAGCTTTTTCCTTTTCGTATTGCGCGACCCATAAATAAATTATAGGAAATATTTTTGTACAAGGACTTTGCATTTCAATCGAAAGAAAAAGAGAAAATATAAAAAGGAATTGCATAATAAAGAAAAGAGACGAAGGAGAGGTTATACAGAGAAAAATGGAGAAATTGCGATTTTTATAGAATGGGACCAAAGGATTGTATTATAATACTTGTATATACGCCCTTTCCAAGCGATGTTTTTCTTAGCAGTAACGGTTATACAAAAAGTAAATTTCAATTTCTCACCAGATACTTACAATTATGAACACAAGCAATATTTTAAAGTTGTGTACTACTTTTCTTAATCCAGACACCTTTATCCAGTGAATTGTGTCGGATTGTCAGGTTCAATTTAGCAACAAACAAATTTAGCCTTAAAAAGTTTATCATCGCTTTGCTTATTTATCAACGCTGACAACAGTTCTAGTCTAATTAGAAAAATACCAGTCTTCAGTTCCATTAAAATTGCTGTTTTTTTTTAAAAAACGCATTTTACACAAACCATGCATTTTTTTCTCAGTACACTTTATTTTCATTTTGGTGACCGGTAAATAACTGGTTTATTTTTCATGGACAACCCATTTCAAGTATTGCGTGGTTTATTCATACACTTTTCTCAATTACTAACAAACCGTATCACAAATCTCGGGAGATTGCCGTGGTTCCTGATATAAATGGAAAATTATGGACAACTGCGCCCACCATGTTTTTGTTTCGGGCGTTACATTGAGCCCCTCAAACTGTACCATAAATAACGATATTCTTGCAGTAAGCGTTAATACAACTTTTCAGTGGTTTTTTTTGGTGGCTGATGGACAAAGAGAGGACATTCACAAATTCTACTTTAGTTTTGACAAGGCAAAATGCATAAAAAATCAGGTTGGTTTTTCAGTCTTTCCCTCTCTTCTCAGCAGGAGTGCCCTTATGCATTCCACTTAAATAAATAAACTCAACCGGGCTCAACCTCTCAGCTATATTGCACTCGGTATGACGCTGTTGCTACACGACTGCTCTTGACAATATTTTTTTTGGTTGCCTTAATTTGATTGGTATCAAGAATGAAGGAGAGCGCAACGAAACTTTCTCTGCCCCTTACTGTAATTTCAGGTGGGGAGAGAGTGCTATTGAGTCCAAAGAAAAAAGTGTGTCCGCGGGGTATCTAGGAAAAATGAGTTGCTTTCTTTTTTCCTCTTTGTCATTCATTCCCCGTTTCGGTCATAATGAAAACCACCACCACCACTCGTTTTTATGCTGTAACGTCCACCGTGGCGCAGGCAATGACCGTGACTAGAGTTACACGGTGATGGTTAAGAGGAGCATGTTGAAAATAACGGGGGAAACTGAGGAAATTGTTGGGGGGTTCCGGCAGTGTACGGGGGAGGTTTGTTCAACGATGCTTACAGTTACATCGGTTGTCTCACAAAATAACGAATGGACAAAGAAAAATGTTGATTGGATTGCATTTGTATGAGGGCTGGGAAGAATCTCGCAACTGTTAGGAGAATGTTTGGGTGTAACATGACATAGTCATAGAATACAATAAATAATTGCAATATTTATTGTGCATTTTAGACTTGACACAAATGGTTGTAAAATTAAAATTACTAACTAGATAATATAAATTACTTTACAAATTTTAAATACAGTAACTCGCCCTGTGAAAGTAATAATTTACATTTAGTTATATTGGAGGATTTACATATTAGTATGTCATACATGTAATGCCAATGCCACCGTGTGAGATGATGATTACTGATCGTAACTTTTCTATGCTGCAAAAACACTGAATGAATTATGTGACGGACACCTATGGCGAAAGTAAACATCAAGAACAAAACAAACAAATGAAGGACGTTGTGTTATAATGTGTGTAACAACGAGGTTGCGTGACCGGTTCCAATTATCATAATTATTCTCCCTGTGGTGGGTCTACCTTCGACTTTTGTGTATAGACTTGTAAAATGACGAGAATTGCTTTTACAATGATTTCTCGATATGTGACACGCAGCCAACTATTTTCGGTGTTTAAATTCCATTCATAACTACTCTACTACTACATAGTCAGTGGTAGTTTTATAGGTTCATAATGCTGTTGTCATTGTCATTATGTATAATGTGGCTGGGTAATTCATGAGAAAGCTGGATTGCCTACTTAGATGGACAATATAGGTTACTAAAATGTAAAAAAAGATGTTGTCATTAGTTACCTACATAATTATAAATTACTTTTTCATTCAACGGCTTAAAATATTTTAAGACTTTGAGTATTAAATTTAAATTGATATACTGGGGATATATCCAGACCACGACCGACCATGAGCCTGAGTAAAAGAAAACGAAAAGTTTTACGGTTACGGAAATCGTTGGTAGGTTTTAATAAGCCGCAGAAAACCATGTTAGATGCTCGACATTTGTTCATAAGTGATCACATTTGGTTTGGTCTTTCAACTCTCACCGTTTATTTTAACCTTGCGAAGGATTTTTACCGAGTAAAAATAACTCTATGATTGAAGTGTTTTTAAAAACAAAGTGCGTCATATCTTTTAGATCACATTTGGTTTGGTCTTTCAACTCTCACCGTTTATTTTAACCTTGCGAAGGATTTTTACCGAGTAAAAATAACTCTATGATTGAAGTGTTTTTAAAAACAAAGTGCGTCATATTTTTTTCACAACATCCATTCTATTCCACTCGTGTAAGTTTTTGTAGTTGTTTAATTTTAAGCTAGATTCGAGCCTTCCTTTCAAAGTGGGTTTTCCGGGTCTCACCTTGGCATTAAATTTTCTCATAAAACTTGCTACCACTCCCACGAATAAAATGGAAGGCACAAGAAAATTACATTTTTTTCTCCCTCCATAAAAACAAACTAGATATATGTTATGTGTATCTATTCCATATATTATTCTTCTTGCTCTACCTATTTACGTTTACTTGCAACTCGTTCTTCAAAGTCAACATGACACTTCAACTCGACTGAGTTGCTCTTGTAAAACTATCATGTAGTTACATTTCAACAAGCAGACACTCTGTTTTATGTGCAAAAACATGACACATGTAACGTTATTTAAGTTACAACTTATAACCTACATCACGTAATATTCTTATAATGACAGTAGTCACAACGTCACTGTAAATGTAACTTTATTATGACAACGTTCTTGTTAATTATTCACCATGTCTATCTACTATCCACGGACTACCGTATATACGATATTATTATTATTTTTAATATTATCATTATTCCACGCGTTCATAAGAATTTGCACCTTGCTTTGAAAATTGACACAGTCCACAATATTGTAACCAACGCTTTTACTTTTTACCTTGACAGTGACACGCCGTATCACAAGTTGCCACGTAAATTTCTTGTGAAGGTTTTTCCCCTTTTCATTTCCGTGAACGAACCCCAGGAGCTTTTAAAAGATTAAAGGAATGAATAGGAATGAATTGAATGCCAACACAAAATAATGCATTCCCCTCTCATCTTCATATTCCAGCTTATGCATAAATGCCATAATACAGTCATAAGGGGAACCACAACTAAAAAATATCCCCTTTCCCAAACCACCTTCCATCCAGCCCTTCCGTTTTGCTTTCATTCATAGGAAGCATTCAAGGCAAGCTACATTCTAATTCCGGTTTTAGAATTTTTAATAATAAAAAACTCGCCACGCTTTACATTTTCCCCTCAGAACCACCGGTTTATTATTCGGCATTATTACCGAAATAACATACTGAAAGTATTATTATTTGTAGTAGCACCTTGAGAAACGGCTTGTTTGTTTATACAAATAGTGATCAGATTGAGGTGGAAAGCAGATGCTGTTTCCTCCTGACTCCTGTTTTACAATGATAATCATAAGTAATACTAGCTTGTAAACAGCAAAAATATCAAAACCGCCAAAAGCCTCAAGTATAAGTTAACATTGTTATGTTTAACAATAATAGCTAGACAACATAATAATAGGAAGGTCTTTACGTGGTCGTGTTAAATATATTCATGACGTTGCATAATCGAGCTGACGTGAATAGCATATCAAAATAAACAAGAGTAGATTATGCCCATGTTTCCCGGAATTTCAGCCGAGCAGGAACATACCGGGAATGAGGCTCAAGATGAAAAGTCATTCTCCCGTATTGTAAGTGTGTGCAGCTTTTCCCCAGAAACAAGTTTGAAAAATACGGGCATCTGCATAATAATGTTACTTTTAATACCGAAGAATCTTCCTAATATTGTGTGCGAGAGAAACTAGAGCTACTTTTTATTATTCATCTTCAACTTTCTCCCCTTCTCTCTTTCTCTCTCGCTCTCTGTCTGTGCATAATAAAGGAAGCCAGAAAAAGAGATAATAAATGTTGTTACAGAAGAAGGAAAAGAATAAAACGAGAAGTCATCCTGAGGAGGAGTGTTTTTCTGCGTCAGTGGAGACAGCAGTAGTATAAAAAGGTATTAACTCCACTTTTTAATAGGGTGATGTGTATATAAACCACTCTAAAACTTTTTTCTGCTTTTTGACGATGAGATGTATAGTGTCATTCCTGGGGTCCATGTGGCCGGGACCCCACACCAAACACCGGTTGGAATGCTTCTCTGGTGGAAAGTGGAAGCATAAGTAAACGGGGGAAACGACAAGGGCAATAGCATGGTTGAATGAATAGATAGTTTTTAAAGTATATTATTTCGAGTTGGTCTGGAACGGACCGAAATTTTAAAGTTGCCAGTTCTCCTCGCTGTTTTTCTCAGAAGAGCAATCTAATTATGGGAATTTCGTATAGCGAGAAAAGTGATGGGAGGCTTTTACCCGTGGCCAAGTATACATAGGAATAGTAATGCTATTTCGTAAAATAGTATCAACTTTTCCTCTTCCGGTTCAGTTGGCGGTGCAGTCATTTAAATAAAATGGAGATGGAATGGGTAGATATAACCAGCCGAATATTATCTTCAGTGGAATAGATGAATGTTTCGTATTTGACATGACATAAGCATGCTTTAAGTGTGGCTTTAACAATTGGATTGGATGATAGCATTTCAAGGAATGACTTCGAATCTACGTTTTTCTTTCATTCTCCAGGAAAATGGAACATGTTTTTGCTCTTCGCGTTTTCACTTTTTGATTCATCTTCGTTAGAAGTTGTGTGTTTCATGATTTCTTTTATCATTGGGTAGCAACAACAGCAACCGAGGGGAACATGGAGATAGAACAAAGTAATGCTTCTTGGAAACAGAACGGTGTAAGTTGTTTAACATTTCCTCCAAAGTACGCCAAACAATCAGAATCCCACGAGCAGGTAATGTTTGTGTAGTTACTATTTTTTCCGGGAAATATTTATACTGTGCGCAGATAAGGAGAGTGAACATGAGAAGAGAAACAAACACATATTGGGGCATTTCAACGCCAACTTATAATATATTTTAATTAGTAAAGCATGCTCATCAATTAGATGTTCCATAGATCTCGTGTTTCTTCCATTTTATTACCGCAATGCATAGGAATAGTCCTTAAAATTGTTACTGTACTACTACTCCAAACATTTTTATATACTTGTCGTCAAACAAAATAATGTTACGTCTATCGTAATCGTGTAATCTATTCTA
>JAHZNB010006510.1:0-11783 GCA_027744295.1 Callyntrura guangdongensis
TCACTATTGAGTTGTTTATTTAATCCAGTTTGTTTTCTGTTTGCATTTGTTGACTACCTTTCGAACAATTCTAAATTATGTGCCACCAACTCACTTTCGCAGCATCAACGACAACGATCGCTGCACATTTTAAGACACAGAAAATGAACAGTTCGTCATTATGAATGCCAAATAACTTGTGTAAGTATCTCTTCCTCCTTCCCCCTTCGTCGCTAATTAACATTTTAATCGCTTACAAACTAACTAATACCGCTGCTCGCCTTACCCTCAGTTTTTACAACGTAACATTCCATCCCATAGCAGCTTCGCAATTTTTTGTAGACGTAACCACAAATGGGCAAGCAATGCAGTGAACGTAACCACATTTTTGTACGGCTGCTGCTGAAAGAATAAGGTATACAATTGGTCTAGTCATTTTCATGGTCACTTGTTAGTGAGCTGGTTGTTTGGGACCAACCACTGTGATAATACTCAGTTTTTTAAAATAAAAATTATGTTGATATTTTGTTTCGCCTGGGGAAACGTGCCAGCACGTTGCTGTGGAGTGTACAGTTTATAGACTAATTTAAACGCTGTTATAATTTTAATTACGGCTTAATTTGTTACCAAGTGAAGTCGTTATTAGTTTTAATCATCATGGAGTTGCCGTTAATGTTTCGAATAAAAGGAACTGTTATCCTGACCATTTGGTGGCAAGTGCTTGGGATCATCTTTTATACGACAGGACTGGTGTACGTGCATAATTATGTGGACGGTTGGGAAATTAGGTTCCCCATGACATTGGTGCCAGTGCTGGGTGTGGTCACGGGATTATTGCTCGTCTTTCGAACCAATACTGCCTACGATAGGTATGGGATTCTCAATTGACTTTTGACCTTGACGTCCAAAATGAATAATCATTTTTACTGATTAGATACTGGGAAGGGCGCAAAATCTGGAGCACAATGACATGGAATATAAGAACGTTGACCCGCTGCATTTGGGTAGGAGTCGAAGAAAAGGAAGGGAATTCCAAAGAATTGATCGAGAAAGCGTCCGCAGTCAATTTACTCGTAGCATTTGCCTACGCGACACGCAATTATTTGAGGGAGGAATACTCCTATGAGGAAGATGGCCTTCGGGAATTGATAAGCCACATTCCCCGGTTTTCTACCCCATCCTCCACGCAAACCTTGGCGAATCAGGAGACAAACAAAGGCAGCTCGGGGAAGACCACGACACCTAGTTGGAGCGATATGGAGAGAAAACGGAAAGGGTCCCGAGTGGACTCAACCACGTCAAAAGGATCCAGTGCCAAAAAAGGGAAAACGTACAATCTCAAGGCGTATGAAACGCCAGTACCGACAAATATTCCGATAGAGTTGTCTTACTACATAGCGTCGTACATCAATAACGTTCGTCAACAGGGTCTGCTAGACCCGTCCACAGTGACGTTGATGAATAATGGTAGGTGCAAGTAAGGTCGGCTTCAGAAAAAATGCAAAACATGTATTACACAAGCTGCAACTGACCAACCAGAGAATATGTACAAAACAAAAGAAATTTATCTCGTCAGTCACACTTCGTGGTATTTTGATGGAAAGGCTGGTAAACCCAACCAGAGAGTTGTTAACACCAACATATTTCACTTCACACGTCATTCACATTTTTTGTTGGCTTTTTCTGCAAAATGCTAAGAAAAATCTGAAATGAAGTTTTTGGCTGAGGCAGATCAACGGTCAAGCTGACGCAGTGGCAAAGTCGATTTGCTTTGGGATTAGCTAGTGTTGTTATCCAACTACATAAATACACTTAAACTCTCACGTTATGTTTTCTGTTGTTGCCTTTTTTTGCTAATGTGAGGTACTTGTGACCCTGCTGAGGGGATAAAGCATGAAAAAGGCACTTGCAATTTCATTTTTTTGCATTCGAAAATTTCATCAACAATTTAGCTAATAATGGTGTCCTTATACCAAAATTGAATACCTGTTAAATGACAAGCGACAGTAGTTTGATTGATTAGCTAGACAAAATGAGTATGACGTCATCCCTTTTCCCAGAATGAATGCCATTTTACTATTTTCCTTTGTTGAAAGCAGGTCTATTGTTGCTCCCAGTACATAGGTACATTTTTTTAAACTTTGTGACAAACTCACTCTTAGCAGAACCTGAGAGACTCATGTGTTCATAAATTATACTTGAAAAATTTTGTACTTTGTACGCTTTAGCCTTCCTGTCTCTAAAAGTAGGATTTACCAACGTACAAACCACAAGTATGCCACCTCCAAAGCAACCATGTGTCCGTGTAGCTAGCACAACGATTTTAACAGTAGTCATCCTAACAATAACATTTTGGTATTGTTGACAGTACCAACTGTCGTCACGACGCCACCACAACGATTGTCATTAATCAAAAGACAATCAAATATTATCGTCATCGTTGCCTAATTTTCGATTAATATCAGACTTGACAAAAACGTGTACTCAAACTACCTATCATTTATGGCGATGGTGCTCATTTTCAACTATTCATGGTCTCATTCAAGAGTGTGTCGGGGAAAAAAGTGGAATGATTTTGGGCCATCAAAGGAACATGACTTGGCACTTCTTGTGTAGGCATAATTAGGTGTTCGCTTTTAAAAAAATATGAACTCCCCTTCCATATCTACTAAAGATACAATATTGTTGCACTGCACGTGCCTAAATCTGCCCTCACGAAAATTCGAAAAGGCTGTTATTTCTAATGTGTTTTATACAAGTCTCCATGAACTATTTCTGCCACGTGTGCGTGTGCTGGTGTTATTAATACTTGATGTGCACCTGTCTTTTCCAGTTAGGTGAGGAAGTGTTGAAAGTCGTGTTACGTTTTGTAAAATTATCTCCTCTAATTTATTTTATGACTTTCTCATGGCGCCATACTACAATATCCGCAGACGAGTATGCCATTAATGAAAAATATTAATTGATGAATACGTCTCTGAAATGGAGCTTGTCATGTAAATTGTAAATGCTGTCCTCATAAAAATGTACTAGACTTTAAACGTATCTCTTAAAAAGCTGACCCTACTGTCTAGTCTACCGCCGCGATTCATCCTTTGTACACACTAAGCATTATGAAGTGTGATTTTTTAGGTCTTTCAAACAAAAAATTCCATTTCTTCTTGGCTGGCGGTTGCTTGCGTAACAATCCAAAATACATGATAATGGTGGGCCATGAGACATTAAATTATTTATTCATGGTTACTGACTTACACTCAAGTTTATATAGCGAGACTACGGACCACTGTCGTTTTTTAAAACCATATTTGGATGTAAACAAGTGGTAATAATGCGCATCATTTAGTAAGAAGAAAAAAGAATACACTAATTAAAATGGTAATTTGTATGTTCATAGCTTTAAATAGTTTGGTGGAGTGCCTGGGTTCATTTGAAAGGATTTTACGGACTCCCATTCCACTGGCATACTCTGTGCATCTGCACCACGCCACGTGGTTGTACCTGCTTGCGTTACCGTACCAGCTTATTGGAACACTGAATTGGTTTGCTATTCCTGTCGTCACATTAGGCCTCGTTCGCACTCCTTGGCATTCTTGGAATTGGATGGGAGATTGAAAATCCATTTGGATACGATGATAATGACTTGGTGGGACGCCATTATTTAAATTTTGAAGTTATGTGATATATATTAAGATCCAATGTTATTAGTGTATTCATGTATTCGAGTCTTATGTTTTCGTAATTTTTCAGCCACTGGACGACTTTTGTAGAGTGATCCACAAAGAGATTCTTCGAATTATTGGCCATCGCATGCCCACACCCGAATCTTGGCTCCTCTCCTCCGAAAATCACCCGCTCGCTCCTGAATGCTACTTGACGGCGTCTGATCTCATGAAAATGACTGAGAGTGACTTACGTCACATTTTGGCTCAGGGCAGCAACGTTCAACTGTCGTCGACTAGAAATGGAAACAAAGGAACCGTTACAGACCTAAAGTCTGTCACAGTGGCCCCGCCCAAAGGAGGTGGTCCTTTGAAAATTAACGACGAGGAAATTTTATTTATAGATGCGTAATGTAAAACGATAAAGTATGTATGGCAAAAAATATGTTGCCACTCGAGAACAATTTGAAAAAAAACGCCCGGTTTTACACCTACTTTTTGCAAATAATTAAGGCAAACTGTGCTTGTGTAAATGATTTATGGTATATCTTGCTTTTGTGTATGTTAGAGGCCAGCCCGCTTTATCTATGTTGTAGTGCCATTGATGTAATTAATTTAAGTATTTTTACTACTACTCGAACAAGCAACATTCATGGTTCTACCTCTGTAATTTGAGTTACCTATCATTCATACATTTATTAAACGTGATAATACTGATAATTGTGTTGAAGCACAATAACAATTATTTTGCCGGCGACTTTTATCCGACATAATTTTTCACCAGTCTCTCGATTACAAACGTGCCTAAACCAGAGGCACACCCGACAATAAAAATATACCCAGTTCCCACCAAGTTGGCCAATTTTAAAGAGCTGGAATCGGATTCGTCGTCTGGTTTCCAGTTAATGATACTGGAGTCGTGATTCTGTTCGGAAGCCAGTCTTTCCTGGCGTAAGATTTGATAGTCCATTTCCGTCCATCGTTCCATCATCCCCATATCCACTGCCCGGCTAATGACAGCATTCAATTTGGCCCGGTACACAGTCCCTTTCTTCAAAATAAACGCGACTGAAACAAAGGACGATGTGTCGGTGGAGGTTACCAGGGGCACATGACCCAGCTTGTCATTGAAATTCCGATAGTAAATGTATTTGGTAAAGCTGTTCCACGCAATACAACTTTGAGGATGACTCCCAGTATGGATCAAACTGCCAAAGCATTTGTTGGGGTCTTCTTCCAAGCCCATGCGGTGGGAAATGGTTTTGAAGGTGGGATGTGGGGAACTCTTTATCAGAACGTGGGCGGCGCCACGTAGATACATTAAATTTATTTTGTAGTGGTTGGCGTTTGCCAGTTCACGAAACGTTTTTGGGGGCTGGTCCACCACCGGAAAAGCTAAGAAAGACACCAACTTGCAGCGGTACATGTTTGTCAGGAGAAAAGCAAAAATTAACCAAAACAGGGTGAAAATACGGACCGCCCCGCCCTTACTTGGAGTAAGTGTGTCCTGTTCCAACAGTGTGGAAAAAATGTATCCGGTTACCCCTACGGCACTGTGGAATGGTTTTGAGCTTCCCAGAATCAATGTGTATGTTGCTATGCAAACCACAATGGTTACCAGCAGGAGAAACCATGCTTTCCCTGACAGGGGCCAGTATACCGACTTCCAAGAATAGCGAGGCTGACCCGCACCCGTAGTAAAGGTGAGCCAGATGTATCCCACCGGAGTAGTGTAACTGACAAGATGATTTCTGCTGTAAATTTGAGCGGTCACTTTTCCAATGTCAGCTCGTCCGTTTAGAATATCACCCGTGGTGCCCACCCATGTTCCGTTGGGAAGACGGGAGCCTGTCCCACCACCTCCCGAGGAGGGTAAATAAGTCGCCGTGAAGTTGTATCTATACATCAAATGCTGAAAGGTGGAATGAAAGTACCCCCGTACTGAAACATACTTTCCTGGCGATACAAAACGTCCCTCAAATACTGGAAGCGTGTTCATAGGACAAGTGACCCGTAACTCCTTTCCTTTAAAATTGTCCAGCAAGGTCAAGGTAGATGGGAGATAGTAATGGAATAATAGCGGTGTGACCCAGGTTACAAAATAAACAAGTAGTAAAAAACGACAATCCATTTTGTTGAAACTGAACAAATATCTGGTTTTTGATGTCGGTATCACTGTACATAGGTGGATCATGATGAAGAGAGTAAAATACAAAGTAGTCAGTTTCTTTCTTAGCCAGTTTGTTATTAAGTCTGTTTACGGCAGTCTTTAATTCTGTATGTTTCCCTGGTATAACTGGTGCCATGCAAACCACACAATGGGGGCGGAACTTGACTAAACTACCCGTGCTCACGGAAGATGTTGTGGCATTTGCAACAGCCTTGTTTAATGATTGTAGATATTTGACGCCAAAGTGGAGCAACCAGGGAGAAAGTTCGTCTGTACCATAACTCTCCGCCAGCAAAAAAACTTGGGTACAGTTCCCCAAGCCGTTTCCACTGATTACCAGAGAGAACGCTGAAATTAACAGACTGCTTTCCATAATTGACGGCTACGACAGTAGATACTCAAATTTTTACTCATGAAAGTTGAAAGATTTTCTTCGAACGATAACAAGACTAAAATTGAAAATAACAAGCCGAGTCGAGTAGTAAGTGACGAGTCAAACCATATTGGAATTTACCGCGGGTGTCCTAGATAAAGTTTAATTGAGGTTTTTTGGGACAAAAGTACGTTTCTAAAAAAATAATGTACCAGGTGATTTTCCACTTTTTGTGATATGAATAAATGATTAAGTGTTTTCACGAGGAGATCATGATTAACGTTCAGTATGTAGATTCACGTTTCTGGATTTTCATTGAATGATTGCAATTGCCAAGTATTGACAGACGAGCTCCATTCAGGAAGACAATAAAAACATATTGTCTGATGTTAAAGTTAAGCCCGTGTGGTAAAACTGGACAGTGACGTCGCATGCGGACACAAATTATAATCATCTGTTAATCTATGGTAGTCTACAAATGGAATTTTCTGGTAATCATTTAAATTTTTATTTATTACGGGTCTAGATGACATATATAGGCTATATAACTGTCCTGCTAACATCTTACACAAGGAAGTTATATTCTGTTGCCAGTACAATTTTAATATTACCTAATGGTTTCACGAACAGCAAGTCTTTAACTTTCAAAATGGAACGAAGCAAAAGTTGAGCGGTTTATGCTTACTTTTACTATTATTACAGTTGATTATAGTCACCACGCCAGCTATCAGTTTCGAACGGATCGGTTCTATTATTGATACTATCGGATGGATATAGGTATATCAAATTTTCCTGTATTTCAATTATTTGTTCAGTTTTGTCAATATTATTACTTTTATTGACAGCGAAAGTTTGAATTAGGCAACGATCACACTGTTAGGCGAGTTCGAGGTAGCAAAGAAAAATTGATAATAGCCCAATTGATTGTATACAGAATTATTTTATACCTATGTCATATTATGGGAACGGAGTTCCAAAATTAGAAATAGATAGACATTTGTATCATCCATGCACAAAAGCAACTACCTGCTATGAAGTTTATTCGTAAGAATTATTGCAATTATAATTTTTTACTATGCTTAGGTAATAATATAATTATCCTTCCATTTCTCGCCCTGCAACATGGGACCAGCATAGCTAATGTAGTATTTATCTTTTTGTCTGATAAGACGGTTTTTCAACCATTCCTAACTGTTGAAGGTCTGTAGATTTATCTATAAAAATGAAATGTGAAACTCATCTCAATAACAGTCAATTCATGGACAGTCCGAAATAGAAAACTCCACCTAAATAAACCTAAATCATGTGTATGTAGATGAAAGAAATACGTATGGTCAGTGGTGTTGATTTTGCGGTTCTGGCCACCGTTTTCCCTAAAAGTAGTTTCCCAAAAGAAAAAGTCTAATATAAAAGAGCGTAAGGTTAGAAGTTATAAACATTGTACAGATTAAGGACTTTAAACAGTCTTAAACAGTTATTTTTTGAAGAGCAGGTTGTTTTACCATAAGCATACTCCTATTCGAAACGTAACAACTAAATCTTATTGTCCTTAAAAGATAGAAAATGATATTTAGGCAGAATATACGTAAAGGAAAGTTTTACGCAAATCCAAAAGATGTCAAGTTAGATAAACTTTTAAAACAGGCAAAACAGGAAGTTACATAAACTAATTAAAATATAAAAAACGAAAGAAAATATATGCCCAATTAAGTATTCGTAAAAACAATATTATTTATCAATGAGAAATTTATCAAAATGAAAAGTTTAGTAATATAATGCAACCTGTATAATCTTTGCCGCCCCTGGGTGTCCAAGGAGTAAACCAATTTGGGTCAAATTTCCGTTTTCGAGTTATCGCACGGACAGACAGACGGACAGACAAGTTAATAAGTGACTTTGTCACTTAATTATTAATTTTTACCCACAGGCCAGAAAGCTAAAAAGAAACGAATGGTTTCACGCTGTTTTCCCATTATAACGTCATTAGGTTTGACCAAATTTGAGTGATTAAAAAGAAGAAACTCCTAGCGAGAATAATTTTTTACTTTGTGGTTTGTATTTTAGTTATTTTTGGTAATGAGAGTGAGCGTATACTGAATGCATGATCGCTAATCTTGACACGCTACGATATTATTAAAAAAGTAAAGTAAGTTACAGGTGAAGTATTATTTCTAAGAAGAATTCCCTACCATGTATAGAATATTTGAATATTCATTATGTTAGTAATTGTAAATGTTGATTTTTAAATATTAATTATGACTACTTACTGCACATACGGTACTACGAAAAGTACGCTCTTCGCTATTTAAAAATATTATCGTCTAATTATGGATATATGTATTTTTATTCAAAATTTGAACTTATAAGTAAGTTACCGGAACTGGTAACTGTTTGCGAAGAATTATAAAATAGATTTGCAGCTGCGATGTATTTTCAATCTCGTATATACCCAATTTTTTATTTGTTCATCCCATATAGTATATCAGCTAAAGAAAGTTTAACTTATCAATTAGAGCCCCTTGTTCCTTCCGCTTTAACCTGTAACCAAAATAATGTAATGTATTTTCATTAAAGACCAATATGAAAAGTTGTACTAAATGCCGACTGATCAGTAATTTACAAGTGGAATTTTTTACTAACCGAGTAAAACATTAGTCAAAGCATTCGCAGCCTCGCTGCTGGTATCGCTTTTGTCCCCGTACAACTTGCATAAGCTTGATCAAATTGGAGTTGGCAGGTCTGATTGGTAGTTGTGTGGAGGAATTGGATAGCACCGCATCTTGCAACGTTTGCAATATCACACTGCCGTTGTTTCCAGTTGGCGTGTCGGAAATGATTGTAGTTGTAGCAGTGATTTTACTAGTGTCGTCCCCACTAGCAAAAGCCAAAATGCTACTTCCGGTATTAACGTCAGTTTGATTAAGGGTCAGCGTTGTGCTGGTGTTGTGAACAGGGGCATTTTTGACAAATGTGTTTCGTGGAAAAAGAAACTCTAGCAAGGCAACTCTCAACTGCAGCAAATGTTCCCGGGGTACATTGTACGTAGTTGTTCTTAAAGACTTCAGACTTCGAATAAGTGCCTGTATCATCTTGTCATCATATTTTTGGTCCATCATTGCACCCCAGTTGTGATGAATACGTTGTAAGTTCAGAATTTCTACAATTTCCCTGGAAAGCTGCGCCTGTAAATGCGAGTACTCTTGTAGCAGTCGCATATAATGATCTGAGGAAGGATACTTCATCCATTTTGGTGCTTCCGGGAAATTTTGGTATTCAGGTAATATTTTTGGAGGCATGTCGACCGAGTTTACTGTGGAGTCGTCATTATGCCAATGAATGTTGTCCTGTTGAGTACCCAAAACTTTACTTTTGCCGTTGTCTGCTGACAGTCCAACGATTTTTTTGAGGAGAAAGGTTCCTGGTCCATGTTTTAGTTTGGAAGATTGGAACTCCCATAAACGGCGCAATTCCTCATTGTCAATAAACTGCTTTGGACGTCCTTGACACTGAAGTAGATTACTAAAAACTGTTAATGATACAAATAGCCACAAGCGTGTCATATTTTTTACGAGTAAAACAATTAAATTCAATAGTCGTCGCTATGGTTATAGACGTTTGAGGAATTTTGTAGCACTGAAAGCCTCTGTTAAAAGATGCTGCTGGATCGTGAAACGATCATTATGAACGCACGGTTAATGTCTTCTAAATTGGTAAACCCATTCGCTTTTACTTCAGGCAAATGTAATTGTTTTGGGTCGGTATTTCAGCAGATAGTGCTAATGAGGGAGATGCCTCGTATCGAATTTCCCGAGATGCTGTGGAATCAAATGTACTCCCCATAGTTTTGACTTATAAATTGTAAAAATTGTGATACCATTTTCCACTAGGATCTGGTATGGTACCGAGGAAGTCCAAGTATTTCTAATTCGTATATTTTACATATTCTTTTTCAATGGAATGGTATTTTACATGGGTTACATTACAGGTTGTATTTACCTGTGACTGACTGCTTCTTTCTTTACATCATAACAGCATCTACAAAAGAATTTTTTTGGAAAAGAATCTATTTATATTTATTATATCATATTATGCCATTTATCAAGAGAATCTTGAAATAAATCCCCAGAAGTTATAATGCCATTTTGAAATCAATGCTGATCTGATACGTACAATGCTTATGATCATGAAAAATTTGGTGTATTTTTATTTTTACTAATTACTAGTTTTTCGGTTCAAATGAGTATTATAGTTAACTTTGGTGATTATTATGTTTTTCCTAAAAATCTGATAGTTTTATACACACACTAGAGAAACAAATCCCGAATTTTGCTGTGCTTAAATTTCAGATCTGATCCGTGCGTTAACCAGTTTTTAGGACTGTAAATTCGGGATTTTAACAATATTTTGGGCTTTGTAAACATTACTAACAATTTTGTTAGAAATTGCACCTGTTTTGCAATCTGCTCATTTTTATTTCTGAATTTTCAAGTCAACCGATGTCAAAGATTATAATAAATATCATAATATAAACCATGATATCTGTGCGAAAACATTTCAATTGTCTTCATTATGTAATACTGGTCCGTTTCCCAGGTACTGCCTGTTCCTCCAATACCGTTGGTGGTAAGTAACTCCAAAATTTTTGCCCTTTTCCTAACTTGTTCGCGTCCTCAACTGTTTCCGGCAAGTTTTGCTTGAAAGTTTCCGGCAGGCAAGAAGCACATCACGACTCCAATGCACGAACACAAAATAAGAAGAATGTATGGAAAGGAAACGTGAGCTGTGCCCTACGGGGTAATAAAAACCACAACAAACAATAATCATCTCATAATTTTACCATTGTCTGAAAACCAAAACAAGAGACGTGTTATAATAGCGCGCATCTGCTGTAAAAAAACGACTTACAGTGTACGCAATATACGGTCCTAAGAATCCAAAAACATTGGCGGCGGTACCTGCCAGGCCACACCCTGTTGAACGCAACTTTGTCGGAAAAATCTCGGTTCCTTGCAAGTTCCCCACCATTTCGGTTATTGTGGTGCCGAATCTATATCAAAAACCGAAACACGATCACCCCAGTGGAGTTTTAAAGATCAGCATACACATGTGAGCCCTTTTAAGAAGAAAACTAACTTGATGCCCAGTGCCCCGAGAATAACAACAACGGTTTGCCCAGGATGAGTCACCGCCACGGCACAAAGAGCAGAAGACAATGCGGTTACGCCGAAGAAAGCGGTTGCCGTCCATCTCCGTCCAGTTATATCTGCCAATTTACCCGCCACCCACCCTCCTGGAAGTTCAACGAGGGCAACGTAAAAATAGTTTAAAAATCTATTTCCTGCCATGCGAGTGGAATTCAGCGTGACCCCGTCGTACAGCAAAATAGACATTGTCCTGCAAACATGTACGTTCGATTAGAGGAAAATAAAAAAATAATCGTAGCAATTAAAAAATTCAGGTTTCCATCAATAGCTAACCCTACAGTGGACAACATAAAAAGGTTTTTGGCTATCCTAAGATCAGAAAACAACGTCCAAAACTCAACACGTCGACTTTCCTCTTCCATTTCAATTTTCCTGCCAAGTTCTCGTGCCATCGCGTC
>JAHZNB010006511.1:0-15946 GCA_027744295.1 Callyntrura guangdongensis
ATTTTGTAAAGAGAATAAAGAGACGGGATTACAGTGTAAATATTTTTATGTGCAGAAGGTTATCTCGCATCATATCAAGGACATCTATCAAAGAAGCGGTTAGATAAAATATTCAAAGCAGAACATTTTGGCTGTACAAAAGTTCGAGTCGTTTTTAGTATACTGTACGCTTTTTCTAGTAGCATCTTTTGAGTTCAGTATTTCTAGCGGCCAGAATTAATGGTGGTGCTGTGTTTGTATTTGGTCAATGAGTAATACACCTTTTTTTAAATCATTAGGAGCATAAAACTCAATTTTGAAAATTTTTGTTAATTCTGCGCTCGGATCAAAACGCAGTTTTCTATGTAAAGAAAGAAATATATGCCAATGATTATTACAATCACTCCTCATTAAAATAATTCCTTAATATTTTACCGACGGTATAAAACCTGCTATTATGCCATAAAACCCCAGACAGGCATGAAAACTAACTTCAAGGCAATCAAAATTTTTTATGTACAGGCTGCCAGAATACTCACATGCCGGCTTGGACATACAGGTCGATTAAAAGCCGGTAATAACCGACCACCGGTCAATTGTTAATAAAAATGAGCAAATTATATAAAGAGCGTGTTCTCCGGAAGTTACCTCCATTTTCTCTGCACGCTTTACAAGATTACATGTCCATATTATATCAAGGTATAATATCATTAGACTGCATTTGTATTTTATACATATTCCAACAAAAGTCAATAGCTCTTCTACCCTTTAAAACAATTTTATACAATGCAGTATAGTCTATGCTATATATCCTATTTGGGTTGGAACTGATTGGAGGATAGATTTTCTTGCAGGCGAAAGATTTCCAGTAGTATGTATATAGTAAAGAAATCTGTGTTGAACAGTTTATTGTGTGGTGCAACATTGATCTGCTCATGTTCGAATTCGTGGTCAACTTTTAATAGCTATTCTATTATACTACTTCTATGAAGTTTGGGTTTTTATAGACACGAATTAAATAACAATTTGCTAGTAAGCCAAATATAAATATCACGACAAGGTTTATACAACACAACCAAATAGTCAATAGTGGTTAAATCACCACTGCCCCTGAAACCATAAAATCTATAAGGATGGATTGCTTCGCTGCAAATTATTATTTTACCTTTACGAGATCAATTCCATTATTTCCGTATTTGTACTTTGTACATAGTAAAACTCTTGGACTCTTTTAGTCTTGAGTCTTGACCTCTATCCCGAACTTCAACTTGGATAGAGGTACATAAGTGGTGATTCTTTAGCTTTCCAACGGCGTTATGTATAATGAACGACTTTATATACCGGAATATATATTTATAAGACATATTATAAGTATATCCCAAACGATAAATTGAGTTACTATGTCTTTGCAAGAATAGCTATCTAATAACTAGTAATAACCTTTTCTACAGCTTCTCGGAGAGCATTTGAACTGCATGTAGTTTTAATAACATTACGACGTATTACAACAGTAAAACACGAACAAATCCTTTTTATTTCACAAAAAGGATGTGGGTTGACTCTGACTGGCTGACAATAAGATATTTGTTCAGCAGTCCTTATACAAAACGAAGAGTCACAGTCACAAATTAATACCCTGAATAAATTGATTGAAGCCAAAAATTGGACTTACGAAAATATCCTAACGTCAAATAAGCCTGTTCTGGAGTGACAGGGCTGAAATCTTTTAGTGCTGGATAAGGAATACCCACAAAATCTTCGTTGGCGTAACCTGCAAATTAAAACAGATAGGTAGTCATTGTCATAATCTCATTTTATCTTATTTAATTTGTTTCTACACAATTGACCCTTTCTTCCCGGAGGAGGATCCACTAGATTATGGGCCAGTACCTGAAGATACAATTTCTACTTCGTCCTCTAGCAAATCTTCGCCAAGCTTCCGGCCGGTGGAACCACAGTGGACATCGGTCAAAATGCCTTTCTCCTCGACCAAACAAGCTTTGCTGAGGTTGGACGACACACTTCTACTACAGGGAACTCGACACTCCTTGGAGGGTGATGAATCTAGCGTGGAAGACCAAGAGTATCTCGACGACTTTCCCGACTTGGCCAAAAACTCTTTACAGCTTTCAAAAGGGGATGGGTTGGGGGCCGGTTTGGAAGACAAATTGGTGGGCCGGCGGTACTTCTGTAGGTCCTTCACCCCTGCTATCGAGTCCGATATGTTTATGTGTTTTATTTTCTCTGGAATATCCTCCTTGTTGTCGGCTACGTGATTGTCCCGGTTCTCATTTTTTCTCTCCGCCTCATTCTTCTGCTTCCCCCTGGAGAGTAGGTGCTGCTGTGGTGCAATGATAGCAGAATCACCCTGACCCCTTGACGAAGCCAGCTTTTCCGCTAAGGGAGCATCTAAAAATAAAAATAAATTTTTTAAATTCCTAAATTATAAGCACCTTGTTAACAAACTGACACATTTTGCAAAGGTCACATAATTAAAAAATACCAATAAAGTCACACGAAGCCATTTCACATTTTCCTCCCACAACTTTTCACATTTTATTTTCGAATTTTCTCCTTCACCACTTCACTCTACCACCTTCACCTTCACCACTTCACATTTTCATTCAACTGCTAAAATTGCTTACTGCACGATTATGATAATCATCTTTCCTACACCTGTCCATCAATAAATTCCAGTAATTTCCAAGCCCGTCCAAACCGGTTTGCATTGTCCATTCAAGTAGTCCAAATGATAAAACCGTACAATATGCACTTTACGTACAACCGAAGCCTGACAGCAGTACGAGTAACAGCGAGCCAAAATAGTGTTTTCCCTGCAATAACGCACACAGCGTTTATTTTCTACAACAGCGGCACTTTGTTACAAATTGCTTCGTGTTTGCCCATAAAAATCGACACTTACATAACTTACAATTTACTCATTCAACACTAATTTTTACACTAATCCTTTAAATTGAAAAACACTCTTGTTAACTAAGCTCGTGACGAGCTTCCAGCGCAGTAGCACGCGCATTAAAACAGTTTTAGCATTTTCGCTTTGATTACAATATGCACCTGAACTTCTTCCGTACTTTTGCACTTTCAAGAGCCCCAAGGTTAAAATTGCACGAAAAAAACATGCATTTTTCCTTCACAATGCAGACGTGATGCACATTACGCTAATTGTTTTGCGGAGTGACACAATCCCGATCAGACAAGTCATATGTCGGTATTTAAAATATCATTTGCTCCGCCTGATTATTTCTTCTCTCCAAATCTCTCTCTGTGTTTCTTTAGGCTGCTGAAATACTTCTTTGTATTGTCATTGCCATCAAACTGTTGTTCCGATTGGTATGATGTTGATGTTGGCACATTTTATTGGCGTACGGCATAATATAATGCTCCATTCACTTATATTTATTTCGTCTCTTGGGAAAAAAGGGAAGCAAACATCTCACAGGAAATTGCTGAGGCGGGGTGTAAAAGTTGCTGTTGTGAAAAAAACCAACGATGATAGAATTTCATGCTTCACGGTAGAGCCCGTCAAGTAACCAGAAATCGGCCCTCCACTGGGTACACCAGCAGAAGAAAAATATACTCCGACAGCGTTCATTTTAAAAATAAGCAGGTATAAATCTCTTATAATTTACATGGTCGTTCATCTGTATGGAATATAAACGACTAATTCCCTCACGTTACCTCTCTCTCTGCGTGTGTTGTGTCGCATAACGAATCTTTTTCAAAAGGCGAGGAGGAGAAAAAAACGGAGGGGAACAAACAAGACGCGAGAGAAACAGCTAGTAAGTAGTTAGTTTTTTCTCGCGTGGCATTGAACAGCTAAAAATAGGACACTAGTAGTGTATCTCCCTCCGTGTTTGTAGAAGATGCCGCGACATGCATATTATACGTGAACGTGAGCACAGGAGGAGATTTTTAAATTCAAATAAAACAGCAAAAACTGCTACGTTTCTCCAAGGATGGAGGATGATGACGATGACGATAATGATGATAAGCCATCAGCATCCATATAAGCAGTACAGAATGCCGTATTATCCGCAAAACAAAAAGACAATCCAAGAAATTCAAATTTTTCTGTTCTCAACTCCAACATACTGCTCTTTCACATTGTAGTAGTACATATTATTACGGTGAGGATTTAATAGTACACTACAAATTGTGGAATTGTAAATAAAATGTTTCTCCGTGTAGTATCCAGCAATCCGGCGGTGGTATAAAATTACATGCAGTTGTGGACACACTGATCTCTTGCAATTTCCTTTTATATATTTGACACATTCACATTTTCACGTTCGTTATGGTAAGTCGTTGGCTGCTGTGCATATCAAGAGATTTAGCGAGTAACGAGTAACGACTGACAAGAAGCTCTCACTATAGTCAACGAAATGGAGGAGATATGTAAAGATAGAGCCATTTCTTTTCTGGGAGGAGGGAGATCCGGCGATATGAGCATATTGTACCAACAGAAGAAATTTTGGCTTCAATTCCCACAAAACAAGCATCATCATATCACGCTGTTGATTGTTTTTTTCTTCTCTCCATTGTAGTTCTAGTTGGTAGACACATGAAAATAAAGCTAACTTTGTTTGCATTTGCATTACAGTTTGTAGAGCAAAAAATGGCTGGCTGCTGAAGCATTTTCATCAGTCAGCAGGATCAACGGAATAACACGTGCTGCAAATGTTCCATGAGGAAAACTTTGTTTGCATTTACATTACAGTTTGTAGAGCAAAAAATGGCTGGCTGCTGAAGCATTTTCATCAGTCAGCAGGATCAACGGAATAACACGTGCTGCAAATGTTCCATGAGGAAAACAAGGATGTATTATTATGATGATGTCGTGTCGTCCGTCGTGTCTCCAAAAAAGAACTACATTACATCATTACATGGCAATTCCATTTACCCTAGTTTGCCAGATCGATGTTGTTGCATTCATTATAACACTTGGCAGCAGGAGGACACTTAAAGAGATGGAGGAGATACTGTTTGAAGTTTGTAACAGTAGTCACGCGTCGCTTCATTTAAATGTGTACTTTGCTATTTTTTAATAAAACCTTTGCAGAAGTCATATGGCCAGATGTGTGTGGGTGTTTTTTGTCTTTGTCATATTTGTGCACATAATAGTATGTGCACTATATGTTGTATGTGTAATTGTGTCGCCACATTGCTTTGTTACTTTATACAACATGACTATGACGAGTAGTGGGCTTACCTGAGGGAGTATAAAAACTGGGACAGGTAATTTTGGGAGGGCTGTGGGTAGCACCTCACAAGCCAGGAAATTCTCCTTGTGTTATTGTTTCAAAATAGAGTTCTTCTTTGTGATAATAATAAAGTGTCAATCCGAAAGCCACGCTTGGGCTTCAAGTAGACTTCTCCTGGAGTCGGAGTTGTTTGAAGAATGATCTCACACCTGGAAAAGGGAAGAAAAAAGTAATCAATTAGTGAGTATATACTCCAGGGAAATCAGGAGTTCGCCGTTGGGAAATTAAGGATATTACACATTGCATATTCTACCGCCGTTCAATTTATTACATTTTACAGTGTTCTCTGTATCAAGTCAAGATTAGATGCTGTTGAATCATAAGAAAAATATTTCGAGTGAATTTTTATAATTTCTACCTAAACTACCTTTTGACTGCATTGCTTTCAATTTTATGAAACCAGCGATGAATGATCAAGGAAACCTCCTTGTCAAGGATATACCATAAAAAAGATTTGTATCTATCCGAGATAAAAGTAAACGGTAACCGCCAGTCTTAACTGAATTGTTACATATAGGTATGCATAGGCTAAACAATGCCGTTACAGTACAAACATTATACTAATTAACGTTACGTACTAAATTTTGGTACAGCATTGTACGTGCACAAGTGAGCCCAAAAATAAGTAGACATAAAAATTAATATTTACAACTATTTTTGGGCAGGAGCTCTTTATATAAAATGCATTTTCTTTTTACGATAGTCAAGCTAGCCACAACTTGCATATGAGCTTGCAACCTGGCTGCCATTGAGGTCAGTCAATTAATAAGCTCGTATCTAATCCAAAAGCACCCAGTAACTTTTATCAACTTACTACTACTACATGCACAAAATCAATTTTGACTTTTGAGGATGTTCATTATTTATTGAAGTCGTTGTGCCAAAGCTGCCAAGTACAAAATGATTGACAACTCCTTCTCATAAAACTCGTTTTAAGAGCCTCTTCCTCACCAAAATTAGTACCCATTTATTGTTGTTTTTATCTAAACGAGGTAATTTGATTTTTATAGCAGTGGTTTAATCAAACGCCCAAATCTATAACCTATTCTAATTACTAATTATTGCCTATACAATATGGTACACCCATGTAGCGCATTAAGGCATGATTAAGGCCCAGACCCCACAATGATGAACCACCAAGCAACGTACTCCATTTTATTTATCTAGTTGATGCATTATTTTTAGCTGTTTAATCAGGCTGCACACATTCGCCAATCCAACTCGCCTTCAAGTACGTCACTCCTTGTGTTGTCGATACTCAGGCATTTTTTAACGTGCAGAAAATATTCTAGTAGTGCCGTCAACAATTCTTGGGGCACAAAAGTCACTGGCCAATTGCCATAAAATAATAAATTGTCTGTAATGATAATTATTATTGTTGTTGTTAAAAAGTGGTACGTCTACCAAGCTGTCGATTGAATACATCTCGACAGAACAAATTAAGAAATAAGCAACCCAAAAAATTAAGTGATGCTGAAAATAATTTCGCTTTCTTGTTCAGCAAGTGCATGGTTTTCGATCAATACCAATTAAAGTTAATTTCTATCTCACTCCCTCTACAACAGATAATATATGTATCTGTTATTCTTAACATTAAAACGATTTCCTTGATAAGATAGCCTAATAATGAAGACTTCATTTTATTACTTGATTACTTGTCGTGTGTGCTTGCACGTTGTTGATTGCTGCTATAATTACACGTGCAACTTCCTTCCTTCTTTCCTCACTTCATCTCTCTCTGCCATGCGTCACCGTCACCGCATTGTCGTCAGAAGTAATTTAGATAAGATACACGACACTTGTTCATCAGTTACACTGACACTAATTTTTGTACAAATTCACAAGTTTACTTTTACCGTGTCATATACAACTTTTTCTGCTCTATATAGTTGCTGGTTGTAATAATTGTAGACGTTACTGTGATAAGGCTGTATTTGTACTAATACTGAGACACAAAACTTGGCGTGCGGAATGAGCGGAGAAAGATAAAATGGAAATGTAAACATGTTTAAAGTTGGTCCATGTCGACCATGTATGATGATGAGCGGTTTATGCAACCAGACAGTATATTGGAAAGATGACGAAAAAAGGTGGAAAGATTATATGAGCACCATCATCATCATGATAATCATCACCATCGTTGTCGTACATAAACAGAGAGACGGTGGCGCTGTAGAGAATTTAGCAGGATAGGTCTGTGTAAAACATTTTGTGTGGGAAACTGAAACAACCTACCTACATGATGTACAGTTTGTTGGCAGAGTATACAACGCAACGCCAAAGAATTTTTGCAATTTCAGCAGACACGGCACATTATGAAAGAACAGCAGCATGTCCTGCTTACCCATACAAATTTAAATGGCCTTTGCAAACAGACACAAAAGAGGGCCAGCAAACATAACACTTTTCAAACTAAATACATTTTTTTGCGAACTGTGTGTTAAAAAGAGAAAAGCAAAAAACAAGTTGGGAAAATGCTTTTGGAGAGGTACGCACGGATTTATCTATGTTTCACTACGCTACTAACATGTACTAGACCAACGGTGTATACGAGATGAATCATTTTAAATGAGCCAGCAACTTTATCAAGAAATATTTTTTGCAATAAAATAACTATTGATACAATACAATTGAATGACTAATACAAAAACTGGTTTCTAAATTAAAACTGAAAAAGGACGTCGTTTGTTGTGAATCATGCCGTACATTACTCCAACCTCTTAGAGCAGGGGGACACAAAAATGTGTTCGTTTACAATTCTAATTATGGTTTATTGTATTGTGTAAATAAGTTTTTCCATTGCATTGTAAAATAGAAAAGTAAACCTTTGNTCCATTGCATTGTAAAATAGAAAAGTAAACCTTTGGTGGTTTGGCCCTTTTGGTTACACACAGAGATGCGGCAACATAATGTCACATGTCAATGTATTAAAACGCTATTGTTCTCATACATTGTAACGCAATTTTTACCATTACGTTTGTAGATCACACCACACAGACAACTTTTAACTTTGTAATATTTCCTCTCACAAGTACGTAGGTATATGCATAGTTTTAACCAGGCAAAAATGACATGATGGTGCTATACTCTTGATTACCATCATGAGTTTGCATACTCATTCACACTTCCCATTTATCACTTAATGTTTTCAGCGACAGTATGTGCGCCTCCTCTCTACTAATTTTTCAATTTAAAATTATAATCAAACACTTTTCGTGACTACTACTGTGTAGAAAATGCTGACTCTTTACAGAGGAATGACACAATGAAAAGAATGTGTGCACTTGTGTCTTTTTTCGTCAACTGACACTAAAAGTTTTTTGGTTGACAATAAAAAAACCTCTTATTTTATAAATGATACAGTTGACGATACAGTCATAGGAAAGGACACATGATAGTCTCAAGTGGTCTACAAAAAACTAATGGAGGTTGTTTGAGTGATACGGTGGTGGAGGAGGAATGCGAGAAGGAAGGATAATGGAGATGAATTGATGAGCCACATGTTTGTTTTGGATGTCACACCCGATGTAAAATTTTAAAGATGGTTTCCATAAACGCAGATCAAACATATATCGTTTTACAAGTTAATAATCGAAAAACAAACATGTGGGTGCACACCAAGATTACATATAATATCCTGTTATAAAACAAAGTATTTCGCAAAAATTGTCGGATGGTATAACATGATGACATGCTATATACATTCAAAGTATTCAAACTATATAGGCGTGCGCATACGGTTGATACATCGGCTATGTGTTTTTGGGTGTAACCAGTTCGTCTATGAAGCAGTCAGTAATCTTAATAACTTTTGCTTATTTTTTTCGTAAAGAAGTGCTATTTTGCAAAGTGATGCACTTTTAGAAGTAATCTTAATAACTTTTGCTTATTTTTTCGTAAATAAGTGCTATTTTGCAAAGTGATGCACTTTTAGCTGTTCTGCTACCGAGGTTATCGCAACTAGACTAGTCGACTCTTTCAAAATAAGACTCACCGAAAAATACTCTGACATTTGCTCCCAAAGCGAACGCACATGACAGAAAAACTTGGGAAAGTTTCAAATTAGCTTGTTATTTTCTCTACACTATTTGGCAAAAAAGCACTCTTTTATAGACCCATTTCCATTAGTCGGGTCCCATCCAAGAAAAAGCAGGAGAATGGCACGTGTGTGTGTACAGTTTCATTCACACATTTACGTAGACACGGATTGAAAAAAACAGACACTACAACACACAAAATGCACAATCGTCAAGTTCACAGGAGAAAATGGTTGCAATAAAATTACTGCAGAGGCAGTGCTTTTTGTACAAGTTAAAATATTAAAATACTTAAAGCTGACTTGAATGAGTTTTTTAATAGGTGACTAAAACAGTTTGCAAGTTGCAAAAGAGTTGCAACTTGCAACGCGTGTAATTTCTCGCGATGAGTGATAATGAACTAGATAGTAACTATCAAATAATTCATACATTATTTTATTACACTCGTATATTGTATGTGAACAGTAATTTGAGCCGTGCACTGTAAAACTTCATAAAATAACGTGCAGCTTGTCTCTTATGTCATTTTAATTTAATACATTTAAAGTTACAAATATAGTTAGGTACGAGTGGAATAGGTGCTTTTATTTGCACAAACACAAAAACAGCATAAACCACAGTCAACACAGTGAGCAAAATGATTCGTATAACTTGGTTTTTAAAAACGATAACTAGATACAAGAACACGAAACGCGAAGCGTCACAAAATGTTTTGAGCTGAACTATTTTACCTTCCCTCGAAATGCAGTTGTTTGTGTGTAAATAATTACCAGTAAGCGTATTACGGTGACGTATTATTAAAACTACGTTACTTTAAACGTACTAAAATATTGAGCAAAAAATAAGGAAAATGAAGATTTAAAAAATTACCGTAATTTTTTACGTAGAGAAAAATAAAAATGAAGGTGAAATAAAAAAATGGACTACAAATTATTGTATTGGTCCAACGTAGGATATAATCCTATCGTTGTTCTAAACAAAATTTAAACTTCCACTTCATGATGGTAAGGATGATGATGCTTCTAAAAGTATCAACTACTTAAAATGGACTACAGTAGCAAACTTTTCTCCAACCGTAAATAAAATTTCATGCACCTCATCTCAATTTTTCTGAAGCATTCAAACAAATCTGGCCAAACTACACAAACAGCCAATAACGCATTACTACCACCACTGTATCCTCTATTCAGTTTTAATGCGTGTATCAGTTGTTGAATGATAACACTTTGACTGGATTACAAATTCCAGTGACCTGGAAAGCCGCGCCAGTCCAAACAAATAGGCACCTATTTTTTCACAAATCCAGAGATAAAATCACGAGCAGCTACATTACAGTATTCGGGATTTCGTATACAACACAACACTCGTTTGACTAGTAATCACCTATTTTTCTGTAGTTGTATTGTATTGTTGTCCGTTATACATGCACTACAAATAAAGAAAAAAAAATCCTTCTCCAGATTTGCGATTCCAAACGTTTAATTCCGAACAACTCGTCATTCTACTCATCTGTCCTTTCCTGGAGTAAAATCATCTTTACTCCAGAGAGTAGACTTTACAAAAGTCTTCCCCACCCAAAAATTTCTCAAAAATTTGAACTACTTTAAAGAAACTAAATTAGCTTGCCAGAAAAATGAGAACATGTTTGTCTCGTCTCTGGTCTTATGACTATTGTGTCAGAGTATTGTATACTCCAAAAAGTAACCTCACTTATGACTATTGTGACAGAGTATTGTATACTCCAAAAAGTAACCTCGCAAATGCACCTACAAACAACCTATTAAGGTACTATTGTACTACACAATTACTGGTAGTGTGGTGGTGTAACTTAACACATAATAATACCTACACGTTATGTTACACACTATAACACATATATCATCAGCGTTCGTGGTAGTAAGCATGTGGTAGCGTTGTATACATATTTTACTCACCTTCAATTCTGCAACCTTCCTTTCCTCCTTTTTCTTGATTACGCATTTACACATCCACTCGATTTTATTGTTATTCTCTTATAAAAAAAATCGCATATATTCATATAACTGCCTAAATACTAAGGCGTTTAATACATATAAAGAGACTTTTTTGTAGACAGACAGGTATATTATTATTCTTCTTTTGTACTAAATAAACCACCATTTACAGTATTGTGTAACGACAGCACACACAGCAGCAGCAGCAGCAGCAAACACAGATCACATTCACACGTTGCTTGAAATAAGAAAAACAAGAACACGACACGACAATGTAGAACGGATCATGTACTCTGATGATATGATGATAGGCACCTCGCAGAATAATGGCACATTACGTGACTTCTCGTCGTATGATTTTAATATTTAAAAAATGTGTAACGTACTCTAAAAGCAAAACAGCAGCACTTATACGATGACGGTGATGGCAATGGAATTGGATGATGATGATACGATATTTTTTCTCAATTACAACATCATCCTCAAAAAAATAAACCTTACTCACGAGATGTATCAGGGATATTATCAAAACGGTATGGGGTTTACGACGTCGAGATTCCTACTCTGAATGAATCAAGGGAAAAAAATAACTACCTAAAAGTGTAGACAAGATGATGAACTCACAGCAGCAGCACAGAAGATAAATGGATGTATTTCCAACAGCAGCACAATTTGTGAACCGTATGGAACTTAATTTTGCAAACCGAGCGTGTTTAGGTATTAAAGTTGTGTGTGTAAATACGTCGTTGTTTTTCGCTGTGCAAGCTCAAATACGCAGAAACGACAGATAAAGAGAAGGAGTGTTTTGGTTTGCAATTGCAAAACTGTGACCAAATAAAAAAATATTTGCGACTTAGGTTTTATGTTTAGGTATAGATAAATATAGACAGATTTTTTATATATCCTTTGCTTAAAAAAGTAGCTAACATTTCAACAAGGTATATAGGGAGCACTCAAACTTTGAACACAATGCGATAAATATGCAATTCTCTGAAAACTTTTTTTTCCACTTCAATAACCAATATACATTATCCCTTTCTTTTTTTCGAACACAATAGCAGAGCCAGGAGGATGAAATATGACGATGAGTTACATGGGAAAAAATAGTAACGTAAATTTACATGAGTGAGTTTATTGCTCCTTTCCTTACTTAATTATTAGCATGATCATGTCTGTCTATCACATGTTTACTAGTTTACTCCCTCTTACTCTTTTCGCCATTTACGATGAAAACTGGAAATTCCATTATTTCTACGAAGCATGCACTGCATACATTCATGATGATGGCGATGATGATGGTGATGAAAATACATGTGAATGTGTGTGTGCGTTGTTGTGTGACTGCAGCAGGACGGATTGGGAGAATTGGTATTTCTTTATGGAACATTATTATGAGAACTAGTAGCCAGAGTGTTTCCTGTGTGCAGGCCATAAACCACAACGGGAATTGGAAGGTACATATAAAATATATGGTATGTATAGGTAAGACATGTTACAGTTACAAAGTAGCTACTATATGGCGTAAACCGTTTTTCTCTGAAAAAATTTAACGTTACCTGCTACGGCTAGAGTGCGACTTACAAAGAAGTGTATTGTATGATGGAGAGATGGTTAGATGGATATCAGATGCCTCTCTAGTGTTGTAGTAATAATAGTAGACGGTAAGCTAATTTAGTATTGGGGAGGAGGTCATATAAATGTATAAGTGTGTGTGTGTATGTGTATGATAATGTAAGACACATACGGTTAAATGGCTAAATAAAGATCTTTAATACATTCCATGCGATCTTAGAAGACATTTATATTAGGTAGATTATTCCTATTCCTTGTATATTTTTGTGTTATGGATGTGTTCAGTTCAGGCTAGAGAACTCTCTGATTCTAAATTGGTACATACTAGCGATCACAGACGGGAATCTTCATGTTAGGTGCAGACAAACAAAATGTCATAGGATGTAGAAGTGGTGGTGGACGATTGTGGTGCTTGAGTGAGTAGTATTACTATGATGAAAATGTAAACCACGAATGTAATAGAAGTAAGGCGCATGTTTTATAATAACACTATAAGCGATGGAGTGATAGGAATACGTGTAGGTTATGCAAGAGTGTGACTGTGTTGCTGCTAATAGTTTTTTACGGTTACATAGGAAAGTCTACAATATAAACAAAAACAAGTCATACGAGAACAACGTTTCTTTCTTTAGTACAGGAAGAATAATGTGTATATCATATGAAAGTTGGCCCGATGTAGACAAAATGCAGAGATGACAAGACAAACTGAACTCATTCATGGATAATTATATGGTCAATGGTTTTGCATGGAGTGTGTATGAACAGTCAAGACAAAGGGTTATTTGGTAAATGAGGAAATGAACATGGGGTAAAGTGACATTTTGAACTTTCTTGTATACGGTGGATGACAACATTTCAACTTCAACGTTGACTTTTAAATACAACAAAATATTATTTAGGTTAAAGGTTTATAGGAGAACATCTTACAGTTTTTGTAGAGTTGATTGTAAAATGACGCAAAATAAAACCACAAATTGTCAATTGTTATCGGGAAAACGAAATATACTGCGGAAATTTCATAGTTTTATTTTACAGATCATGTCATACATACATACAACTCTAGGTCACCGCAACTAAAATTACTTTTACTTTCCTCGGTTCTCCTCAATTAGATTTGCGGCTGGCGGTTACACACAATGAAGTTAGCAGCCAGCAGGATACCAAATATTGCAAATAAAAGTTTCTATCTGTGTAAAGCATTTCTCAGGGAGGTATGTAATAGTAATAAGTATTCTAGTAGGTGGGTTTATAAAAAATTATTGGCAGCGGCTGCTGATTATGGTCTAGCAACTCACTCATTGCACGCCAGCAAGGCATTAAGTTGTGTTTTGTTTATTTATAAAATTAAATCTGTTTTTGAGTAGTTTTGAGCATACGACGTGCACAACTGGGTTTTCAGTGGGGTAATTTTGGCAATATAAAAAAATGCGGATGTAATCATCAATCATCAATGAAAACAAAAATGAGAAGTTGTCGTGTATTTGACAAGACCTAAGTTCTTGTTTGTTGTTTGCCATTTCGCTTACATTTTTTACTGGTGTTTATTGTTTCAAGATTTTTTTGTTTTAGCAATAAGTAGCACGAAGAATTGAATTCTTTCTTGAGTCAGTATATAAGCAAATGTAGGCATCTGGCAACTTTTTAATATGATAGAAAAAAACCGACCGAGAACTAAACGAAAACGTCGCATTTGTTCCCGTATTATCTCCTTATTTCCATTCCATTATTGTTGTCCTAGATTGATTATATCTTTCGTGCGTTTCCTGAGCATATATACCAACATGTATTATAGATGCAGGCTGCAGGCAGGATGTTCTCAACGAACGAGATTGGATGAGAATCAGTTCAAATCCGTTTTCTGCGGAGCAAAATGAAAAAGTAGGTCATTCACGAAATATTACATAGGGATACAACAGTCGGGTTCTCTGGCGGCGCTTGCTTTTTGGAAATGAGTCTGCTGATCGTTTTTGAGAGGAAGAAGAGGAGGTGCAGGGATGTTAGTGGCCTTTGGCATTTTATAACAAACATATTCATGGCAATGTTCTTTCAGACGAGGAGTTTCCTTCCACACACAGACATAGGATTTACATAAAAGAGCTGTGCACCACACTTGCCCATCCAGAAGCAGAAGACGATCTCTACAGAAAAGACGAGCTAGTCTTGGTTATCCAGCTACAAAACTATCGTGATGTCGTTGTAATTATGTTGATGACAAACGGGGAAAAACGTCAGCACAAACAACATTGCATATTATGAAGGATTTTATGGAAAAGGTTTGTTAAGAAGGCACTTGAGTTGAATTCCGAACAGCACCACGGCCGCAGTCCGTAGCCGAAAAAATCGTGTTACGTAGAAAAGTCCTGCTTAAAGTTGTAGGAGAGCTCAAAGTCATCTAAAAAAAGATAATCATCAAACCAAACACAGAAATAATTTTTTAAGTAAACTTTCTTGCCCGTGTTGAGAATGTTGAATGTTCATAAATTCTGACTCAGAATCAGAATGGATTGCTTTATTGCTGTCAAAATTACTACACCAACACGAAAAATGCAGAGCAAAATTAAATACAAAAACATTCTTTGAAACTGAGGAAGGTATCTGACAACAGCAATGGTAGTTTGACAGTTTTTTAAGCAACTGTTTGCATTGTTATTTAGTACTTGCGTTTTATTTTATTTTTTACACAAGTGTGGATTGCGGATAGTAATATTGAAAGAAAGATCTTTGCTTGCAAGCTGTAAAGTGACCAGAGCAAAAGGCATGACCTTTTTTTTAGTTTTCATCAACTTTTAAAACTTTTCGATACGTAGTACCATTTTCTTAACCACTATCACCTTGAATTATCTAGTAGGTAATTTCAAGTTTTAAATCAAATGTTTTTAAAATAATATAAAGTCAAAAGTAGGAAAGAATAAATTTGTGGAAATTGTGACTATAGCTAGTGTGACATTTTTCACTAGCCAGAGTGATTTCTTAAAACATATTTATAATACATAGGAATGAAAATTTAACCAAACTAGTTTGATTAGCGCTTGGCAGGCATCCTACTAAATTAATTAATTTATTGCTTTGTTTGACAGATTTACGTTCACAAATCTGTCAATAC
>JAHZNB010006512.1:0-16854 GCA_027744295.1 Callyntrura guangdongensis
TTGTTTTTCGTTTCATTTTATCCTACTTATTTTTATACCGCGTGTGTCGCATTGAGAATGTAAATGCCCATCTGCTTTAGCAAACGTATGCGATTAATGGATCTGTAAAAACGCAACCGAAAACGCGGGGACAGAAAATCGCCTCTTATTACTATTATTATTTACGTATCAAAAAAGGCTTTTTATGCAGCTCAGCAATAAACATACTTGCTCCTTGTTGTGTCCTTACAAACAATGCACACTTTGTAACTTGATGCCTAGATTAAGATAAAAATAACCAGATAGAAAGTAGTTTTTTGGGTAATGTGCTGTTGTACCAAAATATGATATGACTACTAAAACAATTCGGGTTTAGCCCACCATCAAGCCCCAAAGTCACGTACAAACATGATTGAATCGGAAAATGATGAAAGACGTATGCTTCTTAACTTTAAAACGTGTTGAAAATTTCGGTGAAAAAGAATTACACCCTCTTCCATCAACCAACGCATAACGCGTATACACACAAAATGCACGTACAAGTTTATTATATATGTAACCCTACCAAATGCACGTATGCAAATGAAAAGTAAAAAATGACTATGATTAAAGGGAAAATGAACGAGCAACACACACCACCAGCCTGTTTTTTTTTCTGCCACCACACCGCAGCAAACCGGGCGGAAAGACAGGAGTTTAAAAAACTTAGTTTATGAATCCAAAAAGGCATGTTTACGTTACGTCCGCCTTCGTACACACTTCCGTTTTACTTTTTATTGAGTGAGTAGTGGTGTAAGGTGGATGTGACCGTGGTGGTAGGTAAAAAAATATGTATAAAAACAGTACTTGCATTTTACTCTTTTATATTTTCTTACGACTTTTCCAAAATGCACGGAGGAGGTGTATGTATATGTATGTTTCTCGTCACTGCATAGAGAGAGAGAGAGAGAGGTTGTAGGTGAGTTATTTTTTAATGCAGAAGTTTAACAAGGAGTTGGTTTGTTTGTCTCTCTGTTTGAAAGGAATTTTTTTATGAGTTTTCACAGGTACGCAGATCGCTACTTGAGTTCCCTTACAAAAAAATTCTGCAAGAGCATTGATGCTGTTTACATTGCACTCGTAATAATAATACACGAGGTAAAGCGACGTAAGAACCAACTAACGAGGGAGTATCAGTTAACGTCTTTTGATTCGTCACGTGCAAGCAAAAGTAAAAAACCGGCAAGCAGTTAGTAAAAGGTATAAAATTTATTATGACTAACACGACCGAGTGTTGTAGTGGTTTGCCTGGTCTTCTCTATTTCAACCTGTCGGTGGTGTTATAGAAAGGTAGGGGAAAAAAATCAAAAAAGCTTTTCTCTGCACAAACATGCATGCCTGCATTAATACGGACGTGGACGACGACGACGACGGCAAGTAGGAAAGTAGGGGAGAGTAGAAAAATACGACAACGCGGCGATAACGATGATTGTGACTGTTAAAAAGCTCACCAAAACTCACAGCAAATGATTCCAGTTACTAGCAAGGCTGGAAATAAGTTAGCGAGAGAGAGAAAAAAAATATATAAAAGAGTAAAAAGAGTTTTTATGTTTAAGTGTTTGCATATTGCATATGTGTCTCATTTACAGACTGTATATAAGGTAGATGTTTTCTGTACAAAACGCGATCTAAAAGGTTTTAGTGAATTTTTTTTTCTTTACGTTTTTATTCTCTTTTATGTACGTACTCGTTCCTCGTATCTTACACGTTATTACTACACCCATAAACTTTATCGGGTGCATGTTGCATACTAACTAAAGTGATTGTATACATGGAGTCATTAGTGCAGGCAATTCAGCTACCGGTTTCCTGTGACTTGAGTTCTCTCTCTCTCTCTCTCGCTTGCTCCTTGTCTCTGAAAAATATGTTTATTTTCATTTTTTACCTCTCTCCTCCGTCGTCGTCGTTGTCGACGTCGTTCTATTCAGCCACCTTTTCTGTCGCTGTTTCAACTTGCTCGTTAGCATTTATTGAATTTAATGTGGCCCCTGCATATGTCGTTGTTGCCGCTGTCGAATAAATAAGCATAATATAATGTGTTGCATGTCAAATTTTCTCCGTTTTCCATTAAAATTCACTCCAAGTGGAAGTATTTTTCTTTTAAAAAGACCAAATTTAAGACAAGAAAGGTAGGGAGAGAGAGAGCCGGCGAATATGTTTTCGTCTTTCGTTGTATTTAAAATGAGAATTTATTGGTGAAAAATAAAAAAGACGTTTTGTACACACACACCAACATCGCAGTAATTTTATGAATATGCATGAGCCATCTTGAATGTAGGTAGAGATATGCTTCTGGTGTTCTTAACTTCTTGTCGGTTTATATTTTATTTTCCAAAATATTTTATACACATTACTACAACATCTCATATCTCATACCTCATTTCATTTTTTAATTTATCGTCATGTACGACTGTAGTATATATACCGTCACCAATTTGATCCGGAAATGGAGTGGTCAAGGTAGATAGAAAAATACAACAGTCCGGACCTACTGGCACCACAACACTACACCGAATCTAAAGACTGGTTGAGTTACAGCTCTGGAAAAAAATAATCATGCTTACCTTTTTACCTGCACGCTGCACTTCACACACACAAGCGTATTATACAAAATTACAACTACTTTAGGCTTATTTTCTACATTATTCATGATTATGATGATGACGACGACGTAAGGCTTCAGAGGCCACGACCAGAAAACATTGATCCTAATCTCAACTCTCGACCCAAAGCAGCGTAGTAGACACACACAAAATAGGCAAAGACGACGGCAGTGAGTAATCTAGAACACGGTGCAACTTTCCCAACTCCCATCTGCTTCCTGTAGTACTTAAATTAGTATATCGGCTGTATACCTAGTGGGTATTTTCAGGCAGGCAGTCATCGGAAAAAGCAGTAAGCGAAGCCGGGGGAAGCGTCGGTTTATGGATTAAATTATTACACGTTTTAGAGTATTTTGTAATGAAGCAAGTTTATAAGATTAGCACAACAGAATTTGTTAATTGTTGTGTAATGCAGGATAAGAGAAGGGCAAATTATTTTTCCCAGCAGCTTAGAGGTAATTTTTTTCTTGGGCAGTGTGTTTGTTGTAATAATTTTGCTGCAGGATTTCTTTACTAATAATAAATTATACTCTGGCACATATACCCTATATTAATGAGCGTGTATACCTAAATATCTACATCCTTGCATTTCTCAATCCTGCATAATGAATGGCTTTCGTGCTAAAGTCATCCAAATTAGCGAAAGTAAATTAGCAATACTAAGTGTGTGTGTGTATACAGTTTCTGTTAATAAAGCCGGATGGAAGCCGGGGAGCAGAGGGCTTAAGAAATACATTTTTTTTACTATTCGTTATTATGAGTGTTTTAATCAAAGAATTGGATTGAAACTCGTTCAGCTCTTAGGCATTATATTTTGCCGGAAGATTTACGGCAATGCCCCGTCAGTTTTCTTTATGGATATAGATGGTGAGTGGCTTTGAAATATGTGTCTTGACAAAACGTATAATTATCCCCGACATGACTTATGATATGTGTAAGAAGGTAATTTAATGCACGGCTATTTTCCGTAGACATAACATGATACATGTGGGTTTTTTGGAGTATAGCAGCAGCAGTTGTTGCAATAAAATAGTGCAAAATGTGGTTCATTAAATATACATTTTACCCCGCACAGGCAAGACATTTGACGTTTCTCTCTGGTGTTTTCCTTGGGATGATGATTATGATGATGATGAGGGTGCACTCTTGCTGGTTTGTGCGAGTTAGTAGTCTCTATGGTCCTTGTCTGTTGATAATTTCAGCAAGATAATGAATGCAATATTGTGACTTTAGCTCGCGTGCCACCACCACCACCCCTTTAGTTGAAGTTGTTAGTTGAGTCATAATGAATGGCAAATAAAATTGGGTATAAACAAACGTGCCACATTGTATGCTCGCATGGACAAGGCGAATGATGATGGAACGATATCGAAACATTTTCCCCTTCAACGTAACAACGTTGATAGCTTATTTGAAGCGGATAAATAAGTCCCTTGGGATTTTCTCGTTTTGGGTTGTGTTGTTGGGATGAACAGACATGCAGACGGCGATAATGGTGATAATGTTATAAATATTTTGTTTTTATCGCATTGTTTTGTTTTGTATTTTGAGTGAAACTTTCATGCACGCTGGTATACTACACAAAAGAAGGAATTTTGTCGATATTGCAAATATGTGTACACTGTGTGTAGTGCAGTGCAACCACAATTAAAGGGGGGAAAGGGAGAAGAGATAAAGTTGTTGTGTATAAACTTACATACATGCTCATAAATAAATGGCTTTTATGAGCCGATTACCACTAAAAGTATTTTTATAGCTCATCCAGGGATACACAATCTTCCAAGCCCCTAAAATTTCCCGGGATCCAGATTTGAAAATTGAAATTTCCAGAACAAAATCTCAAAATTTCCAGAAATGCTCATAAATAAATGGCTTTTATGAGCCGATTACCACTAAAAGTATTTTTATAGCTCATCAGGGTAATTTTGTTATGACAAACATTGAAAAACATTTTTACAAACGGGGATGCATATATATAGTGGCTGGCTTGTAAAATACTTTTAGATATACCAATTTGGCTGCTGTTAAAATGTTGCTTTTTAAGTAATTGCAACCATAATGGTAGGGTAGATGATGTCAATAAAATAAGTTGCACGCTGGTGTTATTCCTGCCTGCATGCACGCAAATAAATATGGAGTACGGAAATAATGAAATAAAAATGGGTAGGGAGGTGGGTAGGTGGATTAGCACGGAATTTTTATTAGTATTTGTTTCTTCGTTTGACTGGGTTTGAAATATGTATGAGAGAGGATATATATGACTGTTGTTGGCACACAGCCGCATTATTATTGTACAGGCATTTTTTGTCATCATTATTTTGCTTCTTTGAGTACATTCGTTCATTCCTTAGTAATTAGGATGGTATGAAAATGCATCTCATAATCTTGTGGTGGCATGCATAGCAGAGATAAAATATGATTACCTCATGTCGTCAATTTCGCTGAAATAATATGAACAACTGTGTCTACTGTGGACTATGAATGAATACGAATAAAGGAATAAATGGGGGTTTCAATGACTCCTTCATATTCATCGCAACATAGTTGGCGACCACATTGAATTATTGGTCAGTGTTTTTCCTCTCGGATATATAAGGCTACGTGTCATATGTATGCCTACTTTTACTTGAAAACAAGAACTGGAGATAATAAAAGTGTGCTATTGTGTATGCCGTGCTTCTACAAACCACACGGACCGGGGACACATGTTGTAGAAATGAGATGATAAGTCGTACATTTTTCTGTACGAGTACTTATCATAAGAGTATCGTTGTCTACATCTCTACACATCGTCTCACTCATATTCTATACTAAACCCACGGGAAAGTTGAATGGAAAGGCCCCTAATATTTGCCAAATAAAATTAACACAAAATATATTACATATAGCGATTCTTATCCACAACAAAGAAGTAAAAGATAATATGATATTATAGGTAGCTGCAAGAATATTATTAAGGATATTGCAGCGGATCATAATGAATCATCTCGATATGCTTATTAACTTTTTATTTGATATCAAATAGACGCCAATTTTTCAAGGATAAATAGAGAACACTGATAACAACGTGAAGCCAATTTAGTAAACAAGCTGGATTATTTGATGCTATCCATACCAAAGTGCAGTAGTGGTGTGTGTTTTCTAAAGTCAATATTCGAAAACAAGCGTGGCATATGTACCCTCATGTATTCTACCAAACATATAAATATACACGTCGTGTCCCGTATATCCCGTATAGGATTGTCGTAAAGAGCGTACATGAAAGAAGGAAGAGGATATTATGATGATGCGATAAATGCATTTAAAAGACGTCAGGAGGAGTCAAAAAGAAACCGTCAGGGAAAACTGGTGATGGAGATAAAAAGAGATTGTTACGCGCATGTAGTGTGTTTCTATTTCATTATTCGGAAAATTGGACACGGTTCAGCATTCCGCATCGAAAGTTTTATGATGAGATGGTGGAGTAGTGGAAGCATTTTTGAATCTATTCATAAATGTAATGTGGTTATGTAGTTGGAAATGGAGGGCGTCCCTCCTTTCAAATGGAGTTTGCAGATGGACTATTTGTGTAGGGATCAAGTGACAGTTGCTGAACCAAAGCAAACAACTGCTGTTCTTAATATATCATAGTTTCATTTGTGACAATGCATGAATTAATTCATTCATAATTTGAAGCCGCGCGGTAAAAAAAAAAGAAAATCTGTTGAGAGGGTAAATATGAATAAATACGCGTTCCCAACAACAAGTACTTTTCAGATCACATTTCCAACAAGCTATTATATGTGCGAGAACGAAGAATTATAAGTACTTTTGTGTACGCACACAGGTTGCATTGCCACATCCTCTGTCCTTTTTTTCATCCCTTTCATATCATATCATCATGGCATGTGGCATATATTGGATTACAAAGAGAGATAAGTGATCTTAAAAGCAGTAAATCTCAAAAAATATGATTTGCTGCTGTGTGCGGTTACTGGATAGGAATAGGACAATTGTATGTATGAATGTTTTATGCGTTTCTCTGTCCCATAAGAATGAATTGTGTTGAGAAGTAAAAGTCAAGTGGAGTCACCCGTCGCGGCGGTCTCTGGTCTCTGATTCCTTCTCTTAACGTGTAGCATTGACTTGACCATTTTTATTTTTCATGGAGTTTATTTGTTTACACGCAATTTATTCCGACGCGACGTTATATTACAATTTTTTGTTATCTTATCTTTACGAATGAAATAAATCTCGAGTTACTTTTTATTACAAGATCATTTTTTATGGTGGCGGCGGCATATATAAAAAAAAATTTGAAATATGATTCTAGTTCGAAAGGGCCCCATGCAAAGTGTACACGGTATATTCTTAATGGTTACTCAAAAGTAAATACATTTTGCGCTGTTGCATCTCTAAATCTTTTTACATACTTAGGTAATTTTGAACAAAATATGCTGAAATTTGGGGTTCACATATCACTATCACCCTTTACAGCAGTATGCATGCACAAATAGACACCCAAAATAGTAAAAAAAATATTTTTGTTAATCAAATTGCAATTCCAAGAACTGCACAAGTGCATGTTTCAAAGAGTACCTAAATCATTGAATTATTCATAAAAGCCTCTGGCAAAATCCAAACTCTGTGTTTTTTTTGCTAACCTGTTGGGCTTCCAGTTAATATTCGGAATTCCTTTATACTTTATACGGAATTACTTTATAATTGTTAGTGCAGCAAAATAAAATGTATTTTTCAGAGGCACACTGACACGCAAAATTACATAAAAGAAATGACACAACATTTAGGTATGTGGTCGCTAATCATAGTAATTATCAAAAAATTTACTTGCAATCTTTAAGATTTTTTTTTAATATTTTAGATTCACTCTTTAATATATTCAGTGTTTGTTATGTTAACTTTAATGTCAGTGTCAAGATCATTTTGTAAAAATAAATTTCAAACACCAAAGCGTATAATTCATTATTCCAAAAACAAAGCGCTACTCAGCATCTCCTGCTAAAGTTATTTCTTGTAAAGAAAGTGGTTTTCAAAAAATCAAAAGATTTTTTTAAAACTTGACAACATGGCAGAAAAGATCTTTACAATTTTTTTATTGGTTTCTCTTTTTCACTTTAGGTGAGCCACTTGTTCTCCTACTGCGATTGTTTGTTTGTTGATTCCCCCACCAAAAAGCTTTATTTAAGCTGATTTTTTTTCATCGTCGTGATGATCATGACCATTCGTCGTAAAAAAAATTCGGCTGTTTTTAAGAACAACTTGTTTGTAATAGTTGTGTGTGTGTACCTGCTCTGCTCTCATCGCGTCACTATTATTTTCCTACTGTTATCACTACATTTATACAGGATTATGATCAGAAGAAACGACTCTCTCTTTCAACTCTCCAAACAAAATACTCTCTCAATACAGTTTAGTTGTGAGATGGATTGGATTGAAGTTGATAGTCATCATCATCATTACCATAATACATATAATATCATCAGGATGATGATGATGATGACGATGATCGGAATCAAGTCTAGTTTATTTATTTTATCTAGATGAGTTATATTAATAAATGTGCCTAAATTTTACAAACTACAACCACGTCTATATATACAGACAGATGTGGTATTGGATGTATTTGGTATTCGAAAAGAGATTCACAAGATTTTTTTTTCTGTACAAAAAAAGTAAACAGACAAGAACTGGATGGATGGAATGACTAGTGTGACTGAATTTATTTCATGTAGAGTGGTAATTTTTTCTTAAGTGTTAATGATTGAATGATGTGGTTGCATGAAGAGACCGACGGTGATTCTGACAGCCAGCAGCAGCAGCACACATGTATATACCTAGTCAGATTCAAGAAAAGATTAAATACGATGGTTTCTCTATCGATATAGGTTATACTATAGTCGCTTACTTTTGTAACTTTTTTGTAACTAAAGTTGTTGTGCTGTATAGATTTTTTTTTGTCTGCTTTCGATATATAACGATTACTCGTTCCGATTGAAACATGACCAGACAATCGAGATAATTAGGGACCTTTTTCATTTTTTAAACAGCAGCGCAGCAAATATCAAGCATTTCATCGGGGAATCGTAGAGAGAAGGTAGATAGAAAGTTGGCAGTATATTATCGCAGCTGCACCACCAGCAGCACATGGAGAGTCGATGACTTTCTGATGAGCCATGAACAATATCTTGCATGTTTGCGTACCTTCATGTCTACGCGTTGATGATGATGATGATGCGCTTACTTAGCAGTTGAGCAAATTGATTTTTTCGGGAGAACCAGTGGTGGTGGTGGTAGTGGTTTTGGTATTTCCTTTAAAAAATTAACCTGTCTTGATAAATTTTCCAGTTGGCGAATAAAAAAAAAGCAGGAGGCTATAGAGGATCAGTCAAAATTATTCGACAGACCATATAAGCGTTTTTATGTTCTTCTGACAACAAATGCCTTTATCGTTTTGCGTTTTGTGCACATATCCTTTCTGTTTATATTGCTAATCAATGCCTTTGTCGGATTCAATACGAGCAGAGTATATCTCTTGTGTGCAGTTGTGCAGTAGTGATAGGATGATGATGATAAGGTGGTGTGGTATTCTAGTTATAGATTATAGTTGAGAGTCACGATATAGTGGTCAGAAAGAAGTTTGGTCACGTAAAAGGCATTCTCGGGGCAGAACATCAGAAAATGTGGTTCAAGCTTTCAAGTTCACAAAATACCTACAACACTACTGCTGCTGGGCTCTGCTACCAAAACTACACTACGATTTTTTTGATCTTGATCATTTAATTGATCATTGGACATGTTTACTCAGGCTATTATAACGTACTTATTAACGTATGTTGTTGTGTTAGTCGATCCGAAATATTGATAAAAAGACAATTATTCCCTTTTCTAATCAAATGAAGTGGTAATCACTAATCATTAGTGCAGAACGAATATTATGTTACACACATACACACAAAGAAATGTTGGTGCTTCTTCTTCTTCTTTTTTTTTGCTTGTCCCGCTGGGAATGTATCAGGTAATAAATGATGACGGTTCTTCGTGTATATATTTATCATTTGATTTTCTCTCTGTGAGAAAGGCATGCAAAACACTAGCTGATTATTACGCTTATCTCGTCTCGTAAATCTCGTCAGGCTACTTTTCCACCACCGCTGGAATAAATGTGATTTTTTATACAAATGAAAAATAAGTCATTTTCAATTATTTAAGCAAAATTCTTGAAACCGCAGGGTGTATACACTCTTAAAAAGCGTTAAAGACTTTCAAGTAATGTAATGGGAGGGTAAAACCCCGTGTGTATTCAAAATACTATATGTGGTTTCAATAGAGTTGATAATAGGTGCCCATATGTCATGCCTTGCTGCTGCCTAAACACGTCGTGTTGAAAGTGTAAAAATGTAAAAAAAAATGAGAATAGAAGTGCTTCTCTAACAAACATCTTATTTGTCAACATCGAATCATCATCAGTCAGTAGTAGTCAGTAGTGGCGAAAGTAAATTATAAAAAAAATCATTTCTAAAGCATTCCTTCACTTTTTCCTCTCGTTAATGATTCACTAGATTCACGGCTCGTTATATTTGCGCAAGCAAAAAAAAATGTTTTGAGTGCGATAATACTGACTACTGACTTTGAAAAGCCTTTTGTGATTATAGGTGCATATTTCTCTCTCTTTTGATATGCTGCTATTTTTTTCTGCCTTGTCACGTCAAAAGCATTTTACTTGACCGTCGCGTCGTCGGACAAACCGTGAGTCAATATCCCATCGCCCTCGTCTCTTCCTCTCTCTCTCGTCAGTACAATAATCTTCATCAACATAATACGTAATACGAATACACAACAGTATTGCATCTCCTTTACTTTGCTTCACTTACTCATATATACCATCAATATTTTCTTCCATTCCTTTCCGATTTCTTTTGGAGCGAGAGACAAAACACAGAGAGATGCATAACGAGAAACTTTGAGTTTGCTCGGTTCGTCGCGGTGTTCATCTTCTGTCTTCCACCACGAAAAAATATATCTGCTGCTGCTTCTGTGCTAAAGTACGTAATACGATGTGATACATGACAATGTTATTCGATCTTTGCGATAGGTACTTCCATCACCGATCACATCATCATCGTCGTCGTCAAATCACGCTTTTGACGTTCGTTTCGTTCTCTGGCTTTGATACACCTGTTAAATGTTATATTAATGTAATCGTACTCACTCTCTACTACTGCCAACCAGCAGCTACAACAGTTCTTGAGTAGAACAATGTAAATATCCACTAGAGCAAGTGGAGCAAATGGTTATGGTAATCTGCCACTACTCTAGATTAGATGGTTGCGTTCTATTATCTCACTCTGTCAGTGAGTGAAAGAAAAAATCAGCCAAGTTCGAGGTAAGAGAAGTTGCTATTTTGTATTTTACTTGAGCATGAATAATACTAAACCACGACGACGATGATGAAGAAGAGGAGAAGAGCTCTTCTCTTCATAAAACAATTTTTTGTGCTGGTCTTCTTTTTTTCGCTGCTGCTTTTTTATTCTGCAGGGAGAAGAATTGATGCATGCATGAGTTAGTACAACAAAACAAAAGTTTCTTTGGGTGATATTGTTGTAAACCTTAAACATATCATAGCGCAGGAGAGAATTTTTTTGTTTTTTTATCTCTCTCTCTCCCTGTCGTTATTACTCTGGTTGTGTTCAAAGAGTTACACATAGTGGTCGTTGTCAGCAAAAAAAATGCTCTATGGTGGTGCTAATGCGGCTGAATAAAAAAACTGACTCACAACAGAGGAGACAATGATGATGATGATGATGATGATGCGATAAGCTGTACGTGTGCTGTTGAACAGTGAGTTTCTTGCACCTGCAATCAATATTTTTTGTGATGATATGCGTGTATGTACATAAAGTTGTAAGGAGACGTGTTACGAATAGCTTTTATGAGACGCGATATAACGCTGATGATGGCGGTACAACGGTGGTGGTAGTTAGGTGATTATATGCACCTTCGAGTACATGTCACGACGACGCGAGAAAATGGAAAATGGCTTGAAAACAACAACTTGGATGGATCTCTAAGCAAATGTCGGAAATATAAGGTAGTAGGAGAGAAGGATATGACGATGGTTGGTAGTAGTAGCAGGGAAATGAACAAAAAAATTATACAATGATGGGACGATTGTAAATGGTTTCGTTTTTGTCTTGAGCGATGATCAAGACGATGACGATACGCTGGTTTTTTGGAATGGTGTATGATGAAATGTAAATGGAATTGAAACAAAAATGTACGGAAAAAAGGTAAAAATCCTGATAAGAGCACGTACTACTTGAAAATATGAAGGAAAAAAAAGTGAAACATATTTTTAAGTGAAAAGTAATCCTTTTTCCATCCACGCATATTTATTTTTATGAGTCGGCAAAACTCAATATGTAATAAATTTACAACTCTAATCCTTTTCGTTTCAATTTTGTACTTGAAAATTGTTATTATGTGTACGTACAGCTGTCTATAATATATACCTGTATTGGTTGGTTGATTATCTCTCAAAAAAAACACGACGTGGCCAATTTTACCTTTATGGTGAATACTGTCTAGGAAGAAGATATGGTACTTGAATGAAATGCATACGAAAATGAAACAAATAATTTGCCATACAGTTTGTTCTTATTATCACACTCTGTTGGATGGAGCAATTTAAATTTTTCGTCGAAGAAGAAGAGCAAACAGGGTTAGTAAAAAATGACGACGTTGTTGTTGTAACAGTAATAACATTTAAAACGTCTTCAGTCTTCGTCTTGTTCGATTTCTTCTCTTTCTGACATTTTTCGATCCATTGGCTCTCTGGATGTTTACGCTACCTGTCGAACACACGGTCATATCTTTTAGGTCATTTTTTGAGGAAAGAAAAACGTGTTCTCAGAATGGAGATGTGGTAGAAGAGAACGCCAAGTTAAAAAGCAATACTAACATTTACGGAGTAGAAGTAGATGAAAGGCCATGATTTTTTACGATATTACGCGAGCGCAAGCACCGATCAAGGTTTTTAGTGATGAAGACGGTGATTGCAGAAAATGTTGTTTGTTTTTGTACTGAAAGTCGTGATTCTTACATTACCAGCAAATTCGTTTCAAGTTCAACAAGGTATATACAACACAACAACGTAGGATTTTTTTATTGTTGTGTATTTGTAGTCTTCAGATTTCAGAGGGCATACCTGTGTGAGAGAATGCCGGTAAAATAATAGGTTTCAACCCCTAATCACGGGCGATAGAAGTGTCTCAAGCAGATTTTTCTTTTCTCCTTTTCGTGTATTATAATCTCTCTCTCTCTCTACAAATTACAAATTACATTTTATATGCCAATAACCGAGAGCAAACAGCACCAAAAACGAAATCCGGGTTTGCTCAACCAACCACTTTTTTGAAACTTGATGCCGTAATTTCAATACATGACATTGACAGAAACAATTAGTCGATGTAATAACTCATGTAACTCGCAACATTTTTGGTGTTTTCAGTTTATTTCTTTTCTGGCAGAAAATCCAATTTTCCTTTGAGAAAGAGAGAAAAATGCTGAGGAACGAGCAATCCGTCTGTTTTCATTTGTTTCCATTTTACAAAAATATTCAATAATATACCTACACGTGTCGTGGGGTATAGGTATAATGATGCGCTTATTTTACAAATGTGTATACTACGTAACTTGCCATTCTGCCATTCATTTCGTCAGACACACACACTGATTGTAAGTCCATTATCGCAAATCTGCTGAGAATTACAATTGCTTCATCCACTTCATTTTTTTTTCTTCCCCGAAAAAAAAACTTCTGTGTGCTGCTTCATTACGTTTATATAGAATGTTATTTTACCTCCCCGTCTCTCGTCTCTTTTAACTCGCGTCCAAATACCTTTCATTTGTCGTGAGAAATCAGTTATCACTCCTTTAACTAAATTCCTCTCTCTCTCTCTCTCTCTCTCTCTCTCTCTCTTTCCCTCTCCCTACTTTATCCGCATGTCGTATATTATGACCATGTTTTCGTACATCGTTATATTTTATTGCAAAATGCAAATTTACAAGCATTAAAAATTATCATTTCTGAGAGAGAAGATAAACGCACACAACATGAATTCCAAACCCACCTCACCAGTGATGGTGATGGTGGGTCGGATGACGAAATGGTCGTTGTTGTTTTGTCTCTTGATTTTTTATTTCACCTTTTTGCTTTACTACTGTCATTACAGCCAGACAGGTTATCGATTCCCGTGTAAGTTATTTTTTTCTCTTTGATAATTTACTACATCACAAATAAATGTAATTTACATGTTATATGAGAGCGAGAGACGAGACTTGTGTAAAAAAGGGTTTTGACTGAGTTCATATAGAGATAGATAGATAATGGTGACGGATGATGTCGGTGATGGTTAGTAGTAGCAGCTAAATGACTAAAATGCTAATTTGCTGTACATAATGTGCATAAAATACGTCATATGTATAGATTAGCGCCTACCATGAAAAGGCCCAGCAAAAAAATCACGAAATCAGAAAGGGAAAAAGAAAAGACAGACAGGTAAAAGGGAGGACGAGAGACAGAGAGAGAAAAAAAAACTAAACAAATTTCGAACAAGTGTGTTGTGTGTAGCAAAGTTTATGATTCTGTATGTCATTATCATCATCATGTTGTGGATTGGACGGATAAGGTGACAGGAGAGTACGTAACAAAAAAGGGAGTTCTTCTGTGTGTAATAAAAATGGCTGACAGTGCCAACAAGTCACGGTAATGACAATAATGTTAGCTGTTATTTGCGACTACTTTTGAGATGAGAGAATGAGATGGCAAAAATACATTTTCAACCATCATCCTCATCAGACAAAGAGGATGCAGCAAAAATTTTCAGCGTAAGGAATAATGACCGGTTCATCATCATTCAACGCTCTGAGCACTTATGTGTGTGTGTGTGTTGTAAATTAAAAAAAACGGCATAACATTTCATTATTATCGTCCTCATGATACGATTAATAGAGCGAATTACTGAAAGAGAGAGAGAGAGAGGTTAAAAACAATGGAACATTCATAATAGGATATTACACGATTTTTTTTCTTCTTCTCCTCCTCTCTCTATACTAACTTGTCCTTTATGGCGTGTTTATGCCGGGGCTGTCACTAAACGCGCAATAATTTTAGGACTTATTGACGATTGAAATGCACACAAGATAACATGTGCCGGTATGGTATTATGTTGTGGCAAAAAAATTATCATCTTCATCATCGTCAACATAACAATGAGAAAACGCTTTATTTGGTCTTGTTGGTGGTGCGGTGATGTTGATGATGAAAAATTCCTCTTCGGAGCAGAGCAGCGAAAGAGTGAGGAGAGCCAAAAAAGAATTAATCAAGATTCATGAGCGAAACAAGAGACAGGAATGTCTGTGTTGTGTGTGCACAGTACCATCATCATCATTATACTATCATGTGGACTAAAAGGACGACAACCAACATACTATCATGTTCATACACAAAAACAAATTCAACCAAATTAAGTTTTTTTTCTTTTCAAAATGAGTGTGTGTGTGTCGATGTGTGATTGTGCTTTCGTGGATGAAACCGTAGGATGCATATTATGTGTTGGAGTTAAAACCGGAGTTTATCCCTGTTCACTTATGATCACTTGTAGGTCTAAACAAGAAGAAAAGCTTATTAGATAGAGAAAATAGGTATGGTATATTTCCATATTATCCACGTAGACACATTGTGTGTGAGCAACATTGTTTTAATGCATCCTGGTGTGCATATTTTGATATGTATTTTGTCGAGTTTAGAGATTTTTTTGGTACTGCAATTATTATTATTTTTCTTACGCTGTACAACACACAGACACATCTATTGGACGATTCTTTTTTGTGTCTCTTTTCATTTGATATAAAATCCATTAGAATATTATGTTATGTTCCATTCCAGTTGTCTACTCTTTCCACTGGCACATAACTCATCAAGATAATAACGTGTTTAAACTATAAAAATTACCTCGCTGTCTCTCCCTCTCGGTTTCTCAGCAAAAACGTATTATTTAATATGATATGACCTTATACTCGAAAACTGAAAAACTGATGAATAAGTGTGTACTTGTGTGCTGACTTTATTGTTATTATTATTATTATTATTTTATCATTCTTTCTCTCTCTCTTTCTCATTCTAACGTCTCAACGACAGCTTTTCTCTCACTAATAACTAATACTACTACTACTGCTCTCTCTCTCTCTCTCTCTCAAGTGTCTATTATTCCGTGCCGAGAGTGAGCAGACTGTGTTCTTCGTTTGGCAAGGCTGCTTGAGCATGAAAAATCTTAATGGTTAATATGTTCAAAAGTCATGATAGTCATAATGTATAGGTATTATGCACACGTTACAAGCAAGTGTCTATATACTCTTATACCTCTACTCTCTACTCTCCCAGTCAGAATATTTTTTTTCATTCTTATTGTTTTATCATTCGATGCCCATTTCATTTCAACTTGTTTTTTTTATATTTTATTTCGTCTCTCTTTCACGGTCCAGTCCTGCCAGCTAAAAACGTCTGATCCCAGTCTGCATCAACAACAACAGCACCAACAGCCACATTTTTTTGCTTTATTTTTTACTTTATGAATAAAATGAGTTAGCAGTGTACAGGCGATTATAATGTGGAAAAAATGATGTATAGGGAAGATAGTAGCAGTGGTTGGGGGAATGGATATAAATGAAAGGATTGAGTTTCATTGCACAACGTGTTGTATTTATGAATGTAAAGTCAGATGGGAAGAACAATAAGCGAAAAAAGCCGGTATATATTATGGTGAGTATGATGATGATGATGATAATAATATGATGAGTGGTGGTGGTGGTGGTGATAGTGAGGTTGTTGTTTGCCCAGCATCATTGTAAAGTCATCCTTTGGTTGTTTTGGATTGATATGTGTGGGTAATAATTTTCTTTTTGGGATGGAGAAAATGACGACGACGACGACGACGACGACGAGGACGAGATGTGTATAAAATATTTCTTTTGACTCGTTTGACTTTTGCCTAATTCGACGAGAGAGAAACAAGCAACCAGAGAGAAAAGAGGATATAAAGGCTGCTTGTAAGAGAGATGAAGAAGGTGAAATGCGCATATCATATCCATAAATAAAAATGTACAAACGTATATCATTCTCCTGATCATTATTATTATCCATGTAGTTTCTAGATGAATTGGATTGTTGTGCAAA
>JAHZNB010006513.1:0-15643 GCA_027744295.1 Callyntrura guangdongensis
TGGGTGCACCAAAAATATCGCAGCGACAGAGTAATGGGACGACCAAATGTTCTTAGGATATGAAGGTGAAATAAATCGCATTGCTTATGATCTCTATTATAAAGCGGAGGAAATGCACAAAAGGAAAGCAGTGGTAGTATGATGATCAGTTGCAAGAGAGAAAAGGTAAGACATATGTTTTTTTCCCTCTGGTGGTACTACACAGTAACAGCACTACATTACTTAATAATATCCAAAAAGGAAGTAGGTAATGGAACAAAGAAAGTTATTATGTCATCTTTTCCCGGCCACTCGCCGTATTTAGGGAGAAAAACATTGGCCACTCTCGAAGAAGCACACCAGTACCACTTTTATGAAACAAAATCCCGTCTTCAGGAGTCATTTTATTTTTGTTTCTGCTTCAACTTGCAGCTACTATTATAATGATTACGACGACAACGACGACAACGGAAAGTGGTAAGCTGGGTAAAAGGGGCCAACTTATTATTATACCCCGACCGAATCCAATATAATAAAACGGCTATAATAGGAGTTTTGCTACTACGGGATTGGGAAAAACAAAAGAGGGAAGCAGTTGGAGGTAGCAACATGAGAGGGAGGAAAAGGGAAGCAGAGAACAGACGGTTTTGGAGGAAGGTAGATGCAGATACACGCGTTAAAGTGCATTATTGTCCGCCGTTGAACGCACGCTGTGCAGCCTGTGTGCATTATTGCCCTGTGGTGTGGTTCCTTGTGTATAGGAGAAAGAAATGTATATAGTGAAGCGCTGCTTTTCCTATTAAAACAAAGAGCAAGTCAAAAACTTTTCACTTTCCCCCCACTTCATTTCGTTACTGGGAAAAAGAGAGCTGATGCGAAGATAAACTTACCTTATGTCATGTCTGGCGTGGTAGTCGTCTTGGAGCCCCATGTTATTTTGTTACGTTCAACTTTACTGCCAGGAAATTACGGCTATTTAATAGTAGTTTACAGAAAGCTATGGTTTGGGAGAAAAAACAATACTTGGTAGGTGGATGGTGGATGTACGCTGGTGAAGCAAGTGAAAAGAAATTTTTGTATTGATTTCATCGCGTGTAAACTGGTTTTGGTTTTGGGGAAACGGGAGGATATAAATATGGAGAATATTCTGTAACTTGAGTGTTAGAAGTTATAGTAATAATAATAATGTAGCATGGGAAACCAAATGGTTGTAAACTGTCCGACTGTAAAGTTTATCACTGGTGGTTTCGGATGTCATTGGTTTTCCTAGAGGAATGAGCGGCTCACTAAAATATAATGGGATTGCCGACATGATAGAATTGCTGTTTACGTGTCTACAGGGTTAGGTTGTAAGGTAGCAATATTTAAAGTTTGTTTCCCTACGCATTCCTATCGAAAGCAACAGTAACATTTCATTTTCCGTTCGCGGTGTTGGAAGAAAATCCAGTGCGTGACTTTCATTTGTTGTAAAAGATGCAATTTTCTTTCATGTTCGAGGTGGAAAATGATGTTCATCGTGTTCAATAGTGACAGATGCAAGGTCATTTGATTTAACGCGGGAGAGAAACTGAACTTTAGAATGTAGACATTTCCCTAGGTTGCTTGCTGAGGATGTTTGTACCCAAAAGTTTATGTCAAGTTTGTCTAGAAGATTTCTCTGATTCCAGGATAAAATTAAGAAAGTACATGGCATGCATATTTAAAAGACATGGCTTTGGATTTCGCTTGCATTTTGTTTTAGTTTGGTTTTAATCAACGACAAGCGACGAAATTTGTTATTTCTTCGTATTTAAATTGACGGTCACTCGCGCTGGGATGGTGGAAATGCTGAATGTGCATTTGTAACTGGAAACGTCAGAAATTCTAAAGTCTACCGTTATTTAATTCACTTTGGAAACTCTGGTAGAACATAAATATTAAATACTGTGCGTGTAAAATAGCCAAGAAACTTAAAACCGTACCAGAACGAGAGAATATTTTCTATGGAAACAACCCGAAAACTGCTCTCGTGAGGTAACGTAGAGCAGTTTTGTTTGTACCAGCAAATAAAAAGGACTGTGCTCGCGAGAAAACGAAATCAAGGTTGTTCATGTCAATATGCATATAAATTACGCACCACACTCGCGCTGGGATGGTGGAAATGCTGAATGTGCATTTGTAACTGGAAACGTCAGAAATTCTAAAGTCTACCGTTATTTTAATTCCCTTTGGAAACTCACATAGAACATAAATATTAAATACTGTGCGTGTAAAATAGCCAAGAAACTTAAAACCGTACCAGAATGAGAGAATATTTTCTATGGAAACAACACGGAAACTGCTCTCGTGAGGTAACGTGGAGCAGTTTTGTTTGCACCAGCAAATAAAAAGGACTGTGCTCGCGAGAAAACGAAATCAAGGTTGTTCATGTCAATATGCATATAAATTACGCACCTGCAACATCGATTCCAATTTATAAAATTTTACACCATCGCATACCAACCGACCGGTGTGTACCCAAATTTCTCTTTATCATAACTTCTTGTCCTTCTTGTCTAAACGTAAGCTGTAGGGCTGTACACGATGAATTCAAGATAAAAAATTCTCCACCTTAACGTTCATCTCCATTACTACACATATCTGGCGTTGAAACAACGATTTGTTACTATCCTCAAACGTAAGTCTTGATGGATCTTCTTTTGCCTACAAAAATCCTATTTTCCCCACAACTGCTGCTCAAATGTCTATTTGAGAAAACAAAAATACAACCGATGAGTGATGAAGACGTATTATGCTTCCTTCCTTCCCTTTCACATTTTTCTTCCTTTTTTTATCCTTCTCCGTATTTCGGTCGACTGCCTTGGCAAAGGAATGCACATCAACAGAAACTAGCTGTTTTCTTCTCCGTCTTCCATGATATCCTTCCCTTTCTTTTATTTACTCCCACACGTCCATTACGTTTCCACTGTCTTATTTATATGCATATGCACTTCCTTTATACGCTAAAAACGGCCACGCTTGAAGGTGTTGAGATGACTTGAAACGATGCATAAAATGCAACGATATGCAACTGCAATAAGCACGCTGTAACCTCTTCTCAAAATTGCCATTACTTTTAATACTTTGTACAGATTTTAATCTCCTTGAAATAGCTTCATCGTACAAAACATTGCGTTGGAACAAGGGGAAAAGAAGAGAGGAGAGAAGAAAAAAACAATGCACGAAATGTTTACGTAGGATTACATCCATCACATTACCACTACTCATTCTTCGTAGTACGCCTCCTCCTCTTAACTACAATTCTCTTTAATACCCAATATAGTTGGAAGAGAGAGAGAGAGAGAGAAGACGCAAAGACCCAAGTTGATGGTTTATGTGCGTGAAAGAAAAGCTTCGGGGGAATGTGTGTCGTGCACTAGACACATTAATGTACGCACACAGAGGGAGAAAATTGTGATTTTATGTAATGTTATACCTACACTTCATTTTATTCACAATTCACAACATAGCAACGCGATGCAACTGGAGTTGCATGCAAGGCTGTGTATTATAATATGGTGTGCAGGCAGTATAGTCAGTAGTGAGTTGTGAGCCAAACATGACACTATCAGCTCTATCGCAAGGTTCTCGTCTTCCAGCGAGAGAGAGTGAGATCTGTAATGAAAGTAATCTCCTTTAGAGAGAAGCCTAGTGTCAAAAACAAGTACGATGTGTCGTATACGCTGTTTTAATTTCATTCAGCGCAATGATGTGACTGGCTCTCCCTCTCCTCTGTTTGCATTTTGAAAATTAAACTTGATGTTCATACAAGTCATTAAAAAAATTACGAACAAATTCCATTCCATCCCATTAAGCATTTATATTTGCAAGAATATTACACAGAGGGATTACATTGATGACGTTATTTAATGAATGAATGAACGAAACGAGGGGAAAAAATGGGGAGAGCGAAAAAAACGGAGAGAAGAGCACTCACAGTGTGCTCATGGTCGTCTCGATGTGCTTATACAAGACTTAGCTTGCAAATCATATTGCATGGGAGAGGCTGTGTATGTGTGTGTGTGTTGGCTTTGGAATGTTGGTAAAAAACGGGGAAAGGTATCGCGTACACTGGTATTTGCTTTGAATTTTCCTGATGGAACAGAGAAATGTAAGAGTTGTTCGTTTCGTTGTAGTAGTTGTGTAGATGAAGACGAGCAGGCAGGCAAACTGGGAAAATACAAAATACCGAAAAATGCCAAAAAGGAAGGGATGTCAGTTTCACTCATTCCAACAGACATTTCTCGGTTCGGTTGCAGCAAAAACGTTAGAAAACCAGTGGATGGAAAAAAGGGATGGTGAGTGTGTATGTGTGTTTGGGAGATGTGCGCTGAGAAAAATGAATATGCAATGAGACATATGTTCCCGGAATCAGCTTCAGCTTTTGAAGGGAATATCATTATCTTGATATCATACTCATCCGAGTGTATCCACTTGTGCCATCAAGCCAACCGGCATAACGTCAGTAGTAGTAATTCTGCTACTCTTATAATTCTGTAAAGAGGGCCTGGGATCTTGTACAAAGGTACATAATATGATATGATGAGCTTACTGGGTAGTAAGGGCGGTAGGTGCAAAGATGCAGTGTTGAAGAATATTTTTATTTTTTTAAACAGACGTCATGTCAAACAGATAGCCAGCCAGACCTCTTCTCAACTTGCGGATTCGGAGGGGCAGAACGGAAAGAAACAACAAAATAGTGGTAGTGGTAGTAGTAGTAGTAATAATAATAATATGCTTTTTAAACGACTCCAATTTGAATTCTGGCAACATTATGAAAGCGGCATTGTAGGAGGCGTACGTAACTACGTAAAATAAAATGTGTAAAAAAACCAGCCCTTCTTTGTAATATTTGCCTGGGTTTCCTTCCGTTGGTAACAGAACGGCAGTTTTGAAGCATTTCCAAAATCGTTATGCCCACATTGTACTGCCAACTTGCCGATATAATATTTCCTCATTTCCTCTTGAATTGCTTGAGCAAAACCATTAAGATCTGATCTACATCAACGTAACAAATTGTGGAAAGTGCACAATGATATACGATTATTATACTGTATCAAATGATGCATGGCCTTTGTATTCATATTGAAAAAAAAGCTAATAATTTTCTTTCCTTATAAAAAGTAACAATAACAATGATTACGGACAATAAAGCATTTAACCAGTTATTTTTAAAAACTTTTAATAGGTAACCATTGCTAGGTATTGTGTCATGAGTGCGTACAACAACGTAGCATTCGTAATCATTTAAGCAACAAAATCCAACAAAGTTTTTGAGTTGATGTACTATTTCTGTAGATGAAGCATATCTATGTTTGATGTGTTGGGTTAACGTCGCACAAAATTATTTTGAATATTTTATTCTGGATGTAACTCAATATCTTTTAGTCTGCTAATTATTATATTATTGCCTAGGACAAAACAATGATTACATGGTTCACAGACACAGCTAAAAGCTTTTCCATGTCGTCTGCTCTGCTCAGCCGAGCTGGTTTCGAGAATTTGTCATTTGCTGTCATTCAATCTGGAAATCGCTACGGAGAACGGGCAATATATTCCAAACTTTTACCGCACAAGAGGAATGAGCAGGGAATTTACACAATTTGTTTTGTTATATTTTTACATTGTTTTCGTTTTACAACTATCAGAAACTCGCCTACAGTAGATTACGGCGGTATTTTGTTATGGACAACAAGACATTCACTTACACCGACACTCACACACACTCGCAAATCCTTTGAAAGTAAGTTGTAAAGTAAAGTATTCAGAAGGAAAATGTAAAGAATTTTTGGGCTCACCTCAGGAGAAAACTTTTCTGATAAATATCCTCTTTTATTGATGCACACTCATGTCTGGGGTTTGGTTTAATACAAGCTACATTTTTCACCAGTCCTATAACTTTTTATGGTCAGAGGGAAAGTAAAGGCAAATTTTCACCATTTTGGAACTTCACAAACCCATTTTTCTATCGTTTGTTTTATTTAATTAGCCGTCTCATGGGGAAAGTTGATATCCTGCGGAAAGCAGTTATTCCAGTTTACAGTTGTGTGTAGTCTGTGATGTGATAAATCTTATTTAATGACCCGTATTCCTGGAAAAGTGTGGATGGTAATAACCAGTAATAAATAGAGCTATAGTGACTGCAAATGGGGCTCTGGTGGAGAGTATTTTATTTTGTACAATTTGTTACTTGAATAAGCAAAAAATATGATATCAATGAATGATTTCGGTCATTTCCGGCCTCTCTTTTATTTTTTGTAAGTATAACTGAAAAGAACCCAGTTTTTTGTTACTTGAAAAAGAACTCCAACAAACACGACAGAGACTCTTAACTATTTAGATAATCTTGAATGGCGGTCTGACTCAAAAACTTTGGAACATGTCATGCAAAAGCGTAGAGTCAGACTGCATACAAATGCTTCATGAAACACAAACAAAACAGAAACATTTATGCAATGCTTTCTATGTGCATGCTAATGCTGAAATTTGGCGAGTTTGCCACTTTTGCAACTTTGTATTCCGCTGTCTTCCTTCTTTTCATCAAGACAAACCGAGGAATGTTTCAATGGAAACTGGCAAGAGTTAAATGTTGACCCAGAAACTTTTGTGGATCTTCCTGGAAAATTCTTATTTGTGTGTTGGTATGAGAGAGAAGAAAAAGTATCTAGAGCAAACTCAACGATAAGAACGAAGGGAAAAAATGGTGATGATGACACAAGGATAGGGCCTACTACAAAGAATGTCGGAAGTCGGAAGGGTTGGGGTTGGGATGATGCAATGTTCTACACAAAAAAAATCCAACTTCATCCCATAAACGCGTTTCTATTACAATACTCATGCTCATGCCTTTATCATCATCATTATCATCATCGGCACTTTTTCATTTCGTTCCCAGACAGTATCCAACAACCAGATACTCATTGTCACACTCCAAACGAAGAAATTCAGAAGACGCACAGGAGACTACACACCAAGGAAATAACAATGCGGCTATACGCGTTTCTCGTGTTGTAATCAATAGTAAAAACTGGAAAAGGGGGAAATGAAAGTGGAAAGGCATTTTGAGAATCCCTGTGTGTATGTGTGTGTGCGCCTTGAAATACGGAAACTCTATTGTTTCTCTTTTCTCTGCTTTCATTGTACTATTCATCGATCAAAGCTGTTCTCATGGTGATATTATGTACCTTGCCGGGGGTAAAAGCATCATCTAATCTCTAATAAAAACCATCAATCATTTGACCACTAGACACCTTTGACCACGGAGAAACAACCGCAGGTTACATTTCAAGCATTTCTCGTTGTAAACGTGTACAATCCAGATGGAATGCGGATGATTGTATTTATTCTCTGCTAGTTTTCAAGAAAACCACCAAAAAAGGTTTTATCATTGGATGGATGTGGAAATTAAGTGGTATAAATGTAAAACGTTACAACGGCACGAAAAAGATTTGCATTAGGCACATGTTTTGCTATGTCAAGTGATACATAAACACTTAAGAATGTTTTTGACGAAAGTGTAGCAAAAGTTCCTATAAAAAGTTCTCTTATGGGGCTATACTTGGTTTAAGTTCAAATATATGCCCATGTGATGATTTGTAGAATGTAAATAAAAGTTGAATATATGGAAGTTTTTGATGTAGGTAACAAACTCCAGGGGGTTTGGTTACAGATTCAGTGACAGCAATTTATGCGTTGTCAAAAAGTGCTGAATTAGCAAAAAAATGATAGCAGTTCATCGTTTCTTGATTTATTTTCGTGACTTCCCTTCTAAAACTCACAAAATATGAACAAAGTTGGTATTTCTTGTTAGAGTCCAACAAAGATTAAAGGGAGCTTAAAGCTCTGGAAAAGGACTAGTGACGGCGATGTTTTTGCTCTCAGCAGTATGTGTGGTTCTTAGTGGTTCTTAAACTTATAAAACCGCCATGACGGAAAATGCCAGGTTCAAGAAGTTTAGCTGTCCTCCTGACAGGATCACAAAAAATTATTACATGGAAGACTGATGTAGAACGCGTTGTGCATGTTGTCCTGTTACATGTACACTTAACAACACCGTTTCTTTAAAATTTACGGTGCTAGAATTAAGGAACTGTCTGGAACGAAGACATAATTATATTCTTTCTAAACTAGCCTGCTATTGCCAGAAGAAATTTATCAAAATTGAAACGTAATTACATTGACAATAACAATTTTTTAATAAAGCCGTCCTAATTCACCAAATGATGGCATATTTTACAGTGCCGTCGTCGTTTCTTAAATAGACAATATGGTAATACTTGTCGAACATTAACATTACGGTTAAATACTAATTCTATAACATGGATAAGTATTTATGTGTTTAATCATTATTTAATTATATAATATAGAGTTGGAATGTAATTGACCACATTTAGTTGGGTTTTATCTATGTATCTAACATAACCAAACTTTAATACATGGTGCAATATAATTTTATGTTGCAAGCAGCAAAATTTTTGCTGAAAAGCAACTCACGCAAATTTTACTTTCGAAATCATAAATACTCCACGGGGAAAGTAGAAACACGGTGCAACCTCTAACGACCCAATTAAATTATTTCGCTAAGAAAATAAATATGTGCATGGAGCTTTCTTCTCTCATGTGTTTCTCATGTGGGTTACTTTTGCAATTGCGACATTTCTTGTGGCAGCATTCGTTTATAGAACCAGTGTCTGTCGTCTGTGAGCATCTCAAAATCCCACCACAACCCTGGGGTACAGATGTACGCTCTCATTTAGCAAGAAAATTCCATTACGCGAGTAGTTGCGAAATTTCTTGGTAGAAGTAGTACACGGGAAGAGAAAGAAGGAAGTTGTAGTCATGTACACTTCCAAAAATCTCATCTTCGTTAAACGGATTTACAGGAAACTGAGAAAGCACATGGGAATTTTCTTGTTAACTCATCGTATAACATCTACATTACATACACGTCAACGTCAACATATCAGGATAATATTTTTGCAAATCTACACGTTATGCAAATGTAGGTACATTTCTGGCCAATCTAGTATATCATATCAGTATATATTATTATGCGTAACTAAAGCACCGAGCCATGAAGGTAACAGACTGAAAGCATATTATGTTTCATTAATTTAAAATCTGGATGAAATCAACATGGTGGAAAATTTAACAAGCAGAGATTCTAAATTGTCATTCATATTTTTTGGGACAGGTGTCTCCATCCGAAGCTGTTCGCCAGTTGCTAACATTCTATATCAGTTTGACCTTTGAATAGCAATTTTAGGCAAGAGAAAAATTTAATAGTAAATTTAATTTTCAAGCAATCTAGTATTAGATTCCTTTTTAAATTTTGTATAATAATAATGGATACTATCTCTCCCACAACTCCCGCGGCTGTAACGACGTGTTACAAAAAAGACAGCAGCAACGGTGAATGTGTCGCCCGGATCTCTGTTCATTTTTCCCTGTCATTCAATTACAGTGAAGGAAATATACTGGAAAATTGGCGGTGAGAGCGTTTTCCCCATTAAAAGGCTTATACCCATTTAATAAAAACAGGACCATACATACCTGGGCACTAGTGGGCACATATTAATTCTAATACCAAGTTGACTCCGCACATAATCTATTTTTGGTTCCGTGTTCCGCACGGGTAGACATGCGACTCTGTATGTCAAGCCGCCTTCTTCTCTTACAGTATAACGACGAGATACTAAAATTCAGTGATGGTATGACTTCTAGTGAAGCTCCTACCATCAATTACTGTCGTTTACGTTAAATCTGGTTGCTACATTGCTGACAGTTCTTTTCACTTTTCACCTTTTCTACAAAATCGGCTATCTTCTGTCAAATGTACACGTCCACGAGTGCTCATCGTAGGCTACCTGAAATATCCCATCATGTCATCATCAGTACCGTAGTTTGGCTAGAATTTGTGTGGAACACTCTGCTAGCTTACAATGTAGGTAGGGAACAATAATATCGTTACTCCAAAGTAGCATATTACAGCCGGTAATAACATCAGAATACATGAACAAATAAAGCGGAGAAATGAAGTTTTTCTCTGGCACACGCACAATTTGATTTGCTTACCTTTCCTCTCATATTGTAGGGGAGACACATGCAAGCTTATCTCACGCAATGTAATGTCCGGAAGATGAAAGTATTATTATCAATTATTGTTATGACGTTGACTGCTGCGCTATAGGAGGACGCACTGCGGATATATGCGTACGTACAGAGGTCTACCAAGTGCAGTACACTGCAATGGAGAGATTTATTTTGGAAATACACACATTCGTTTTCCTTTCATTTCTGCCAAACTAACTGATGTGCGTGAGTGTGTGTGTGTATTCAACCAATGTAATTTCCCTGGGAACATAATTCTGCGTACATTTTTCTTCTACTTAAAGGTAACTAGTCATCTGGCTCCACTTTGTGTTGCTGTTTTAGGTGGTATTTTACTTTCCCTCGTGGAACAAAATACGTGACACAAGGTAGGTAGTTTGCGTTAGGTTATCAGCCGCATACTTGATGATACCGGGATACCCGTACACATATAAACAGAATGTTTTGATGACTTTAGTAATCAAAGGAAAATCGTACTCCTTCAAAAAGACGATGTTATAGAGAGACATACATGAACTTATATTTATGTAATCAACGCCGAGTGAAGAGAACGACTTGTTCATTTCCTTTCCGTCGTCTCACCCAATTTCCCATCTGCCAACGAAGTGAATTTGATACATTTTGAAGGAACATGGAAAACGCACTAGGTAGAAAGTGAAAAGGTATCACTAGAGAGGTGGTAGTAATTCGCAAGCGCCCATCCAAACAGTATCCTGTGCGCTCATTAAGATAAGCGGGTTTTACATAATAATTAGTATTACAGTTGGGAGCACGTATGTTATATAATATGTAGGTTGTAGGTTACACATTTGTACATGGTAATGTGGTGTATGAAAACAGCACAAGCTTTTAAAATTTTGGGTGAACTAGTTTCGTTGTGGGAATTAATATCCTAAAAGTAAAAACATTTGGTTAGGCAGGTGTTATCAGGGTTGTTATAAGAAACTATCTAACATAACTTTCTACTCATGGTAAACATGTAGTAGGTAATAATAATATTTTGAAGGCTTAAAGTGTGTTCGCTACATAATATTATAATGTAAGGTAAACACGGAAATGTCGGCAGGGAAAATTACTAAGTTAGCATAGGATCATCAAGCTGATTTAATGAATGGCGTGCACTTTTATGTTTGTTAACGGTGTATGTTTGTGGGGAAAGGGAAGTTTCAAGTTTGTACTCGGCTAAGGAGTGTTAGTGTTTAAGCACTTATGTTTACAGGATATCTGGGTCACACGTAATTTAGGTAAAGTTGGGGAATGAGATTATCAGGTAAATTTTCCGTGTTCGGCGTTTCGCCAAATTTCTCGTCAAATGCCATTAGCTAAAATATTTTTGTGCATGTTGGATTTATCGCGTGGGCCAGAGTGCATGGTAAACCAACCCACACCACCAGTTCAAGTATGGCCAGCTGAAATGGCCATATGGTCTTTCTCTCCAAACAATCTCAATCCAAGAAGAAAGCAAGTTGGTAGGTTCATTATGTACGGTTTGTATAAGTCACCTTTCCTTTTCACTCATTTTGTTCCTGACTGTGAGGAAAGTGGGAAAATGTCTGGTAGCACAGTTGCAAAAAGTGGAAAACTTATTTGGGCAATTTGCTGTGACTGCTGAGCAGAAAAAGTTGTATGGGCTGAAGGGAGATTACATTTTTGCATTTTGCCTTGGGAGCAGCTGAGGGTATAATGATACCGATTTTCGATTCCAGTTTTGAACGACGGGGGAATTTAAATTGATTTATGCTGTTACAATATAAAAGTTTAGAATAAATTTTATAAAACTTTTTTTGCATGACTGTGGAGCAAATGCATTGAAAATTGTACCTTGAAAGTAATGCGAATGTGAAATAAGAAAATCAAATGTCTAAAAGCCAGTGAATTTATTTAATTTTTAATGGATTTACTTTAATGTTGGTGGTAACAGAGTTGACATAATGTGTTAAAGTGAATGTGTACTTATTGTATGTGACTACCGATGCTTTAATGAACTCACAATTGCCGATGCTACCGCACACCCTGTTTTCATCAACCTCATTGCTAGAACGTTTCGAAAGGAAGTTGTCGGTTTATTTTAGCAATACGAGACCTTAAAAGTGGGCGCCAAACAGAATTATTCATTGCACGGCGCAGACACTAAATGGCCACACCTTGGCAGAGAGGGGATATCATCAGCAGTAAAAAAGAATTTAGTACATATTTCCGGACATGCTAAATTAGGAAAGATGAAGGAAATGACCGAATTTCGAATTTCCTTTCCCTCCTCAACAACAGTACAAGTTTCCATAGTGCACTGTATTACAAGCCAACAAGCTACTCCTAAACCCATAGTGGAACCTATCCAAACGTCGTCATGCTACTAACGAGAAAAAAACACATGCGGCGTACTTGCCACACATAATAATAATACCATTCCTACAGCGTGTGTTGTTCTACCTTTAATGTTTATGCAATTCGCATGAAAATGTAGATGTAGGACGACGCATAAAAAGTTTGTCTGAAAGTAATAATACTAACATTAAATGAGACTATTCTCTTTCAAAATTCAAATTCTCGTTATAACTTTACCTCGTCCACCGTGAACTTCACCGGATGCTTGCTGTTGTAAGCACGGACACGTTTATTCTGCAACTTTGAGGGGATCGGATCTTTGAACGTTTTTTGTCATTTTTCTATATATGTGCCCAGCAACAAAACTAAATTATAGTTTATCAAACCTTTACCTACCCAGGGATTTTCTTATCGATACCTGCCTTGGAAACGGGGAAAAATATTTTTTCCGCGTCATATTCACTTTTGTAATAATGCTACGAACGATTCGGTGGACACCAATTTTTTTGTTGCTGCGTGTTCAATTTGGATAGACCTTTACAGTTTTTTACAGTCCCCTTCCCTATTCCCCTATTATTACTTAGTCAGTATTTTCTCCATTGCTATCGGCTTACGTCCAATTTACAGTTTACTTGGGGGATTTAAGAAAACGTGAACCATTTCCGAGAAAGAAAGCGCTGAAACAACGAGGGAAAAATAGGGTATAGGACCTCTGCTGATGTTACGGTTACCCTGACTCAAAGTTTACCACTACAACACACGTTTTCTTTCCAATTTTCACTTCACCAACTATCAGCATTGAGTGCAGCAAAGCAATCATATTCATCCAACAGAACAGAGAACAACTATACACTATGATGATAACGGGCAAACATTTCTGTTTTTTTTTCAAAACTTTGTTCTATCGACTTTTTGATCACATTCAAGAAAAAAGGAAAAGAACAAAAATGAATGGTAGTCTGGTGAATAGAATGCATGGGGAAATATCGAAATATCGAAAATAAATAACAGAAATATAAAAATCCTTTGTCACTGTTGCTCGTTGTTGCTGCTGTGCAGTTGCATAGACAATTCTGAAGAAAACCGGAAAAAATTCTACCGAGAGAGAGAGAGAGAAGGGAAGTGTGTGTGTGTATGTGTGCGTGTGTGTGATGTGTGTATGCGGATGATATTTATCCCCTCAAGTAAAAAAAGCGAAATTCTCCATTTTTTCTGTAGTTTAGATCGTTTACTTGGCTTGGCTGATTAAGTAAACTGGCTGAATAAGGGATGCCCACGGAGCGAACTTGCAGCCGCATCCTGACGACAGCCCTCTCCAGTCGATGTCTAACATCATGTACCGTATGCGTGTGTGTGTAGTCAATGAGAACTAAAGAAGGAAACAAGAAGAGAAGGAGAATGATGAGGGGATATTTCCTCTTCGATTCCCTCGTCACACAGCCTTTTTCGAAAATTGACTTATCTTCAGCTTCCCATAAATATGTGCAAAAGGCGTACCAAATCGAATCCAATGTGTATGGAGCCATGCTTAAACCAAAAAACATGCTACTTTTCAAACAGTAAAGGACATATATACATACTACATGCACGTTTACTTTTCAGCACTTCTTGTTTCCATTGAGCAATAATATGTAATATTGGTAAATACGTCGAGAATGTGTTCAACTATGTAACATTTTCAATTCGAAACCTGCTTCTTGCAATAAAACGACAATTTCTTGGGTAAGACAAAGAGCAACCAAGCGAATGATGAGAAAGAGATAAACACACGGAAGTAAAAAAAACGTCAATATGTGAACTCGTCATATGAAGCTTATGGTAAAGGAGCTTTTCCGTAATCATTTTGATCACGTGGACAAGCTCGTGGCTAAACATACACATCCGCCGTTCCACCAACCAGCAGTGTAGTAGCAGCAAAAAAAACTGAAAAGAAAGTTTGTCTTAAAAAGGAACAATAAATAAAATGGACATCAAGAACAATTTTCAATCTGGGAAAGTTCCATCAGGAAAATTCCAGCTCGTAGAATTTGATAATGTTCACAATGGTAATGGTAAGAGTACTCTCTCACTCTCTCTCTCACACACACATATCCACCCACAAAACAAAGTTGGGAATACTTTGACTTTTCAATTCAAAGGGAAACAGAAGAAAAAGGTTGAACAAAAGAATGGCTCGCTGCGCTGGTAAACAGATAATGTTGAGTGTATATAGCAGGCAGTAAAAAATACGGTACATTAGTATATTACTTGAGTAGACCCACCAACGTACATACACTTTTTCTGTACAAAGTAGCGTCGAGGAAATGGAGAAAGTTGTATAAAATGGTTTTGAATTTGAAATTTTATCGTCTTGACAAAGAAAAGTGTGTAGTTGTTGGTCGAAAACTACTATAAATGATTTGGTCAAAAGTTAAAATTTTCCTCCTTGCAAAACTGTATGCTTTCTCGTATCAACTTAAAAATCAATACAATTTTCAACAAGAGAAAATTTTCCAATATAACTCCTTGTGATAACATTGTTTTTTGTCTTCTTGTAGTAGCCCCAGTACGATTGCAACTCTTGTTTTTCATTTCGACATCGACATGCCCTAAAGCTGTAGGTGTGATATTTTTTTTAGCAGAGGAGACAAACATATGGGTTACTACATCCTTCCAGATGGTATATTCTACTCACGTTATCTACTCCCAAAATTGCACACTGGTAGAAAAGTAGAAAAGCTTCGGTTATACAACATTTTCCATTCTCTCCAGAAACAGTACGCACTTACACACACACCATATGAGAACGTTTTCGATTTTTCATAACTTAATTGTGAGCATCCAACACTTGACTGCAGCCACTACTGCGTGAAGCGTAGTGTTTCCAACTTTTTTGTATTCTTCATGGAATCAACTAATAAATTTTATGTTCGACAGATTACTTAACATTTCAACCACCATCCCTGCAAAAAAATAATGTGTAACACCATGACAATGTACGCAAAACGCACTCACCAAGTGTCCCCAAACTTGTTCTTGAGAGCTCACAGTCAGACAGAGCAGTAGTTATAACCAATGTTTCAATGTTTCAGTAGAGAGCTTCAACTTTTTTTGTTTGGTTCAAGTTTTGTTTTGTATCATACCCGGGGTTTTGTTGCCGCTCTTCTCTCCTTCCCGTTCTCACTTAGAAAGGAACATGCTTGAGTGGTCTCTGCTTCTCTATTCGGACATA
>JAHZNB010006514.1:0-20265 GCA_027744295.1 Callyntrura guangdongensis
CCTCTATCCTTGTGTAAGACGTTTTGTTTAGGATAATGTGCATTGTACAAAGTACAGCTTTGCCCAAAACGGCATCACCACCGCGACCACCTAAAAGACTTTTAACCAGGCCATTATTATTCTTTACTAGTGCCAGCACACACACACCTTTCTGCAAATTAGGCCTCCCACCCTCCCGACATGTGTAGTATATTCCAAATTTTCCATGAGCATGTTTTTCCCAAGAGGTGCCGGTTTCATTCCTTCGGGGGAAAATAAATGTAATGAGTCATTACGTATTCTAGGCAAGTTTTTGCATTTATATTTACACTGCCTGTTTTAATTTTTAATACAGAACAACTTTAATACCCTCACACTACAATATTTGCAGTCAGTATGGTGCGGTGTGCTCGGTTGGTGTGTAGAGAAATTGTGCGCAGTTAACGCTAGGCACGTGTCATGGTCAGCAGGAAGCGGAATGGAAAAATGGCATGTTAAAAGTTTGTACTACAAAACACATACCTCCTCCACCACCAAGAGAGTGAGCACAGTTCAAGAATTTTTTCAGAACAGAAAATTAATTCAAGACCTCACATTTTACATTCTTGCACATAATAATGCCGGCTTATGAAGCTTATGTATTGTGCGTCTGTCTAAATTGCACTTTTGTTTTTTGGCGATGCAAAAAATTAATGGGCTTACGTAGTCCACACTCGGAAACAGAATGCATAATAATAATGTGGCAATAATAATAACAATAATAAATAGGATAGCCGCAAGGGCTAATAATAGTTCATGGTTCAGTACAGCAAAAACACAAGGCAAAAAATAGTCACGCGGTTGTACAGTGAACAGTAATTTGTGTGCTGGCACTATTTATCATCGTTATCGTTCTCTCATGTTGAAATTCTGCATTAAAATTGACGAAATGTTTATGTTCGGTTTGCACAGTTGGAGGAATAAAATGAAATTATGTTGGATACAGCAGCAGTGGTACGGCACCTTAATAAAAATGTGTGCAGTGCATTATTAATGACCCAGATAATAATGTGTCGCCATTATTCCAATACTTGACGATAAATAGGTAGCACCGCACCAGTATAACAGCAACAACTTTGCACTTTTGATCGTGATCATTCATCAAGATCATCTTCTTTGAATGAAAACAGCTTACTCTCCTGAGAGTGCGAATGAATTTAAATTAAAAGAAGATGCTCCTACTTAGCAAACACATATAATACGGCTGCATTTTGTTGTTGCTGCTTCTCCTGCGGTTTTGGAATTTTCTGCAAGTCAATCGGCAGAATAGGAGCAGCCATGCATGCATTTAAATTTGTGCACGGAGGAGGTCATCATCATTCATCATTCATCATCATCAACATGTAGTAGCAAATGAGCACAAAAAAATTGACACGTTGGTAGAGGGGGCAAAATATACACGATATAAAAAGGAAAGGATCTTTTGTGTTGTAGCAGCAAGAGCAGCAATCAAAGTGCATAATTTATAACAACATTGCACAAAAATAATTTTTGATGATTACAGCTTTTACACTGACAGAGATTCGTTTTCCTTAATCAACAGAGCACTACTTTTGCACGCTAAGCCTAAAAGATAATTTATAATTTAGTGTGTAATACCACCACCGCCAACATAAACAATCTTATTCTTGAACAATGTTGTCAGAATACAGCGAATGGTGTAAAAAGTGAATGAGAGGATAGTATTATATTATATGAGGATAATTAAATAAATGCATAGTCACGTCACGGACTTGTTGCAAAAATAACAGCAGCTCACGGTAGTAGTAGAGTGGCACGGTGGAAAAAAAGCGGGACAGCAACAGCAGAAGTGTTGCTGTTGTTTAAAAAATGCACTTTTTTCTTAAGAAAATCGTTTGGAAAATTATTGACTTTTATTTTTCCTAGTTTTCCCTGTTGCCTGCATGTTGAATGTGTAGTTTTTTTTATAAATGAAGATGCCAAATTGATGCCAATAATAATAGAGGGTTGTTTTAAACATGGAGATGTACATACCTAATTAACGTGGTGCATGCGTGACTGTAGTATAGTATTCTCCTTTTATTGTGAATTCTTTGTGTTGTGGATGACGGAATGATGGAATTTTGAAGGTGTGGTTATTAGTTGTAATCTTTTTTGGAACGAACCAATAACAATTTAAAAAAATATGAGCATGATTAACTTAGACGTTGGCCAGAATTTTCGATTGCATAAAAAGCTCTGATAAATGTGTAGATGGCTTAAATGGACCATTTGATAGTAGGTAGTAAGAGTATGTAAATGTAATTTGCATCGCTGGAAATATGTTTAACTTCGAAAGATAACATGTGTTTTCGTATAAGTCGTTCTGTTTCCTGATGATAGTGGTTCCGCGACATCTTTTTATTTTAGGGCATCCCTCAGGTTATAGGGTAAGCGTTAATTTCACGTAATGCATAATTTAAATAAAATTAACTTTAAGTCCTGCAGGAAGCAATTGTCAAGTTTTTAGGTTAATTTAGGTTTGTGTAAAGTTTTAAAATAAAATCCAAGTTTTTGGGGGTACTGAGAAACGAATGCCCAGTAATAAATCGTGATATAGATATTTAGGAATTTTAAGCTTAGTGTAAAAAATAAAAACAATACTTTTATTTCCTTCTTTTTAATAAACTACTAAGCTTATCACATCTTTTTCTTAAAATTTTCAGTTTCTTGTATTTTTTCGTTTTCTTAAAAGCTAATTAAAGAAATGACAACAGATAATGAATGACTGAAATTCAGTGAAGAAAAAAGACATCTATCCAGAATTGAAAAAACCCATGTCGTGTCCTTGGAATAAAAAATCAGCTGAAAAAGTACAAAAAGAAATTACGTGGTTCTTCAATAATTATTTGAGATGTTAATCAGTTTTTGAAAAGGATCATTATTTTGACGCAATAATAGAAAGAAATCAATCAATACAAACGTCTCTTCCGGTTTTTTTGTCTTGTTTTCAATCTTTCTTTTCGCCTATTTGTGTCATTCATTTTCTCTTGTAAAACCAACCCGAGTGCTATTTTTCCCCTTCCAAGATTTTTTTTCTCTCAAATAAAATCTATAATATATAAAAGGCTCCAGAGAAAATAGTGTTCTTTTAGACTGATGATGATAATGAAATATTTTCATCTCTTTGTGCTTATAGAAAACGACACAATAATTATAAAATACACAGAGAAATCTTCAATAGTTTAATTAGGTTAGTAAGAGTTTTTACAGAAAATAGGTACATATACTATTATATTATTACGTTAAGAGGATCTTGATTTTGAAGAGACAATTTCCGTTAGGCCACGATGGATGGAAAAGTTTGAGACGATTGAAGTGACAATTTTTTTTAGAAATTTCACAATTCGTAGTTTAATATTCAACTTATGTGCAAGAAATTACCAAATCGTAATGCGTTCCATGTCTGAAATAATTGTACCAAAAATAAGCGGAGTCATCAAATAAATTAATTCGCTTTTCATCACAAAATAAAGTTTGAGACAATCAAAAAAATTGTTTGGTTTGGTAAAGAAAAATCCTCAATCCTGCCAAAATCATTTTTTCGGGTTTCAAAATTCCTAATTTATTTTCAAGATTTAACTAGGAAATGAACAAAGTGCATTATTGTTTCAGTGAAAATAACAGGAAATACGATACCAATTATTACCAAAATTTAAATTTCCTACACTCGTACACAGGTGACATAGAAATAACATTTACGATTATCTCATCATCATATATGATTTGGATCGTAAAAAAACCCAGTTGGAGCTTTACAATATTTTAAAAAAATCACAAAGTAAAACTATTACACTCTCTTGCGGTACTATACAATATAATTCCGTTGTTTAATAATTCCTTTTTGGCTGTATATCTCTTATTGTCTATTATATTCACACTCACACACACAATTGAGATAATGCACTATATAATGTACCTATTTTATTATAGTAGTAAAATTATAATTAATAAATCATTGTGTTATTAAAGCAGAGTAGTGCGTTTCTTCAAGTTTTAATCGTTTTGTATTTGTAATAAGGTATCGAGTAAAGAGCATTTTTTTGCGTGTTGGAACAAGGATAACGTATTGAAAGCCATATAGTAATATACAAGTATATCTAACCATAATATATTCTTTATAATAATAATATGCAGTAGTAAATATAGGTATTAAACCTTATTATTAACCAATTAAGTATAACCACATCACCCTACTTTATTTTATTTTTTTACCTTTTAAGTAGCAGTCTTTAGGCATGTATTTAACAACTTTTACTCTTGACTGCGTTTTTTGTGTTATTGTGTATGGTCTACAGACTACAGACGTTGTTTATTATTTTACAAGTTTTAAGCCGATAGTATACTATTTTTGAGTCTAATTAAGATGTACATGAATGACTGCATTATCCGTTTTTATGAGTTTTTAAAGTGCGAAGCAAAAATAAGAAGTAAAGCTGGTTTTTTTTGTTAGGGGGATTTAACTGCTTACTGGCACTTTGTTGAGCGCTTTATGTTTGTAAGTAGGAGCATTTGTTAAGTTGAGAAAAGGAATATGATATGCAGACATATATTAAATAAATTAATGATAACTTAAGTATTTCAGTTGTTGCGCTTACGCATTGTTAGCGCCTGTATCTAAATATCTTTTAATGTATACTTTAGAGAAGTACACAAAAATTATTGTATGATGATGATTACATTAATTACTACAATTCTTTACCTGTTCTTATTTTTACACAGAGACACACAAGCAAAATAGTTGATAGTGAAGTGCGTGTAAGGTTGCACACACACAGAGACACGTTAATAAGTGGTTTTACAATTAGGTAATTAATATATACGTATACATACACACATGTCTATTAAGTATTGAATAATATATATAAATACCCAGATTATGCATTATCCTTATTACAATAAAATACAAGATATATATTAATAAATAAATACGCAGTATATAGTAGTGACTGTATGTATGTAGATTTTTAATAAGACACTTAAGCATTCATTCATAATACTTTTCTGTCTGAATAGCGCCAGAAAACAGAAAAGACACAAAGACAACTAAAAATGAGTTGGAATTAGTTTCGGCATCAGATGTAGAATATCACAAGTTTGACTACCATATAATAATAATAACACACGGCTTGATTTTAAGGCTACCAAGTTCGGTGTTTTAGTTAAGTAGAATTGAAATTACGGAATAATTTAAAAAATTTAATTATCTCGTGGTTGGCGACACTCTTGGAACAAAAAAAATGCTTAGCTGATTTCAACAAAAGTATATAAATAAGAGGATGATGATGAGATTTAATAAAACATTTTGTTCAAGGCGGTTGAACGAAAATAAAGGCTAATTTATCACAAATGAGTTTAATACGGTAGAGGGGACTATAAATTTGAAACTCAACCACAGTGGGAGGCAAAATATATATGTTTGAATTGTTAGGTCACAATTTGACCTGTCATGAATGCCAATTATTATGACTCATAATATGTTTTGACAAAAAAAACAAAGGCTATAAACAATAATTTAACAAGTGTCCAATAATGGCGGCTAAAAAACGGCGGCACTTTTCAAACAAATAAAATAATTTCCAAATAAAAACGGAGGCGACAAAGAGGTAAATAAGAGGTACCTATTTAAATAACATATATAAATATATTAACCAAACAGAAAAACGAAACAAATCTTGCAAACCGAAATGGTTCTTTCAGCAAAAGAAGTGTAAATTTTATTAATAATAATATTATTACTACATTATCAAAGAGATATATACTAAGGATTTTCAGGTAGCGTGTAGCAGATATATAAACTATTTAGATAATTTACGCTCGTTGTCGTAACGGTACATATTTTAGTCTATTGTGCGTTGTAATAATACCTTAGGTGTATAAGTCGTCAATTCATGCAAAAGATAAACTTGTCGAATCGTCATACAAATTGTGGTCATTATTTAAAATCGTGAACAATTTAAAAACAAAGTTGAGAGAAAATCAAAAAAATTTTTTGTTTTTCATACTCGAAAGTCGAAACGATTCAAAAAAGTATTTTGGGGGTATAATAAAACCAAGTTATACGATAAAACGGTCGGTAAAAAAAATATGTTGGCTTCGTAATCGTAATTATTATATTTTCCGTTGAGTTTTTTTTAGCGTTTAAAGAGAAATAATAAGTCTACACATCAAATACAATATATAGTCCAGTAGGGTTTACTTGTAATTTAAACAACACACAACATAAAAACAAGAAACTTAAGAATAGTAGGTTGACAATTACTGCAGTTCTTCAAGGTGTAAATATATATATTTGATTAAAGAACATTTTGTACATATTAGAGATATTACAAGAATATGATTATCAATCGATAATCAGGATATATAATAAAGATATATATATATATATATCTGCAACTTGTTTGCTATATTAATAATTCTCTATCTCATGAATCGATGATCGTTATATAGGTATACAATGTGTAGAGGTAGAACACGAAAGGACAAAAAAAAGTTTGATGTTTTTCGTCGATGAAGACAACAAAAAACTGAAAGGAAAATAAACTAAATTGTAAAACCACAATTTATCTAAAGTACAAAATTTATGATGCCAGGATTAAATACTATTCATGTAAATACTAAAACGTAAGTGATAGAAGTTTATGTTATTTACTAGGATATGCGAAAAGGACGATGATTTTAAAAAACGACTTTTCAGCAAAGGGAGAGATCGAGGTTAAAACGTTAGCTATATTCCTGCGTTGCGTTTGCAAATAATCATGATTTAGAAAAAAAATCTATAATATGTTATAGCGAAATTATTGCATGTAATATTATTAGAAAGTACTAGGGAAAAAGGCTTATTTATCCAAGAAACAGTAGTGAGTTTAGTTGAAAAGCAAGCGTTTAAAGTAGAATGCATTAGTCTTGTAGAAATTCAGCAAAAAACTGAGAGAATCAGCAAATTAGCGAGAAAAAAACTAATTAAACGATTTTTAGGTGATACGTTTTAAAACGGAATAAGTCTAGATTATAGGGAAAGTGTGTAGAGTAGCGAGAGAGACAATTAATTTAAAAGAATGTGCAAAGGTGGATCTACGTTTGGTCATGAAAAGCCAGGGCGGAAAAAAAGTGAGGAAAGAAATTTGTTCTTGTCTGTTCTTTCAGTAAAGTAGTAGTTTAGGAGAAGACGAAAATAATGCTTTTGATGGGAAAATTTACAAAATGTGCAAGGTGGACAAAATGTGTATAAAAATTTAACTATTGATTAAATATATATTAAATATATATTCTACAAATTCTATTTGTGAATCTTGTGATTTTCAAATCAAAATGGCTGTGAATCGTTACATAAATATTATTGTTATTCTAAACAAAAGAACTATATTAGAATTGTGAAAAAAAAAACTTTTAAGTTTTCAAAAAAGTTCCATATTATCCAAAATGTAAAAAATTATTACAATGCTATTATTATTGTCATCAATATATTGTTATTATATAAAGTGTAGAACCGTAGACGAAAAAAACAAAATATAGAAATTAGTAAGCGTTTTGGATAATCCCAATAAAAGTTAACAAGTTTATAATATGTGTATTTATGCAAAAAAAAAAGTTTTTATTATGTAATCATTGCAAAGTAATGTTTAAAAAAACGCTATAGCCATGTTTTTATTGCAATTTTAAATTTATTGATCGTCGTTTGAAAGAAAAAAAAATGCAATTTTAAAGATCTTCTCAAAGTAGTGTGTAACAACAACAAGTAGCAAAAAAACTGTTTCGTTTTCCGGTTTTCCGTTGTGAGATCTTATAGCCACATCGCCAATGAATAGCAAACAGGTCTCTGAAAAATATAGTTAGGATTGTTGTCGTTGTTATTGTTGTTCCTCGCTCGCTGCAAAAGAAAACTTTTAATAAATATATACATTATATTAGTAAAATGCACACATGTCTCTCATCATGATATGTACTACTACTATAAAAACGAGCAAGGAACCCAGTTTAATTTTCACAATGATTACTTGTGTGTGTAGAAGTAATAACAAATTATTGTATTTCTACTCGCCCATTCTTTGTGTAGTTTTTAAGGTGTTAGAAAAAAAAGTTTTTTCGGCCAAGAAATGAGTGCAGGTTTTTGCGGGATTCTCAAAAAAAAAATGATGCGAGATAATTTAAGAGATAGAGTTTATTGAATGGTTATTTAAAATATTGAGTGTATATAGGCTACCTGTTTTGATCGTGTCTCTATATATTATATATATAACTTTACCTTCCAGTTTTTAAAGTTTTACGAAAATACACGCAGTGATTTGAATAAGATGTAAACAACCAGTAAGGATTTACGTGAGTAGAGAGGTAGCTTGTATACACAGTGCACGTCTTTAAAAAAAACGATTATTATGAAAGGTACTGAAGATGCTAATGATGAAATAGGAAGTTGATTGTATGTGTCAGTTTTTGATCCTCTCCTAATATTATTTTCATTTTACACAACAGAGTCTATAGTTGCTAGTGTTTATTATTATTTAACTAGCTTTTGTAAGGTATTAAAAGTAACGTTATATTCAGCTCCTTAAAATGTTCTTGAGAAGAACACACTTGATTTTCTTGTTGTGTAAGCCATCTCTTCATTTTATGGTAACATCATTATCCTGTCTAATCGACACTGTTAGGCGTGTAATGGTGAAACGTTTATATAGATTTTTTTGTAGGAAAAAATATAATATTTGATAATATTTTGATATTTTTTTATGTTCGGATTTTTTTCTCTCGCGATAAATGTACTACAACTGTACACACTATAGATTGTATCCTCAATATATAAACTACTAAATATTATGTATACACTTTTTATTATTTAAAATATGTTGATCGTATTACTTATTACGTTATCTAAATACCGTCGTATCATCAGAAATAATATATTGTGCTACATTATAATTAAAAATGTTTTTAAGAACAGATTCTCTAGCTTTTAAGGGGTTGACATGTCCGCCGTTTCGAGTGTGTATAATTGCGTGTGTTTACTGTGTACACTTAAAATAATCTTTCAATACCTTTAACTTTCTTCATTAAATATTATAGTTTTTACGTAAATATGATTACGTTAACTTGGTAAAATGGCTTTATCATTTACTGTGTACAGTCTATATACTACTTTTTAAAGTTTTAAAACTGATAAAATGGTACTGTGTCAAAAAATAAAATATTTTAGATAATTGACTGTACGTATAATAATTATTGTTAAAATATACCGCAAAAATTATAATTGTTGCAATACATTTATTGCATCTAGTATATATATTTTGTAAAGTTCTTCAACTTAAACTTATTATAATTATTGTTCTTTTTTAAAAAGACTATATCTCTTAAGCAATATATTTAAACATCTTCAGTTTACCTTTTTCTCCGCCTCTAAAAGCAATTCTTCTTGTAATTTAATACAAATGCCATTTCCCTACTGTTGCTTCGTATTGAGAGTGTGCAAGGTTTATATGATTGTTTTCAATGTTTAAAATGACACGTTTTGCAAATAGCGTTTTGATTCATCATCATAATGTTAAGCATGATGACAACCACTTTTATATTGTTTAAGCGGTTAAAAAAACCTTTTACAACAATTTGTTTTGTTGCAGAAAATGATAAAGTATAAGTAAGGTGGTTCGTTATGTTATTAATTGCTGTTGTCGTTTTAGCCTGTATCATTTTAATAAACAAAATGTACTACTTTAGGGAATAATACGATTTATTATGACCCTAAGACCATTTTAGTTTTAATGATGATAATTTTAAAAATGAAGAAAATAAATTTAATATATTATTATATTATATAAATGGACAATACAGATACGAAAGTAAGAAAATTATGATAATATAATCATAATATATATGTAAATGTTATTATGATGATGACTAGTTAAATATTTGTAAATTTTAGAATAAAATAAAATCAAATATTACGTGAATTTAAATTGCAAAAAAGGGGTGGGACTCAACTTCTCCAGGCATTTTATTTCAATGTCACCTCAAACGTCACTGTGAAAGATAAAGCAATTATATTTTGACGCTGCTAGATACATACTGCATTATTTATTTCATTTCGTGTGTGCATGAGCAACACAATGACTTATTTGGAAACATTCCAAAAAATTTGCATATATGATCATTTCACACGTAATCGTTACTACTTTTTATTATTATTCCAATCCATAAATATACATCTTAAACTGCTATTTATCGAGATACAATCATACATTATTTATAAATACATCATCATTAATCATCATACACGACAGCAGTAATAAATACAACTTGACATTGTGTAACAACCAATGCAACAATTCGGAAAGCTCACATTAATGAACATAATTTCATGGCTTCGTATCATCTTCTCCCACCATCCCATCGTCAACTACATAATTACAGGTTACATATTCAACGATGGCATCCTTACTTCAACTGTAAAAACTCTTCTTGTCATGTAAAAAAAAGTCATGGCAGAATAATGATAACAACAGGTAATTTTTCAGTGAGTAGAAAAGTAACTAATAAAATTAAAATATCACGAACAAAGGAGAGAGCGCATGGGTATAATAATGATATGATATACAATGTATAATTTACGGTGATGCTAATTCGCTTTATTCTAGTAAAAAGTTAAAATAAATGGACAGTTAAAAATGCAAGCGTTTCTCGGTGAGATCGTTTCTTAAACAAAAAATATAATATGTAGCTTGGATCATTGCGTTTAAAGCATTTTTTTCATTAAAACTCGTAAGCACATTTTGTATAAAGCTTTATAGGGTGAAGTAATTACGGAGCGTTTACCTTTCTAAGTATGTACACGAAAACATTATTTTAAAAACTGAACATCTGTTACAAAAATTACAGTATAGTAATCTATCAATATAAAATTATGAAAAAAAATGGGGCTCATCTAGTGCTTAAATTATTGATTGCACATTTTGTACGCATATATTAGTAGTAAAATTTTCTGTTGCTGGACGGTTTTTACGCTAAATATTTGACTTAACAATTATTTACTAATGTAGTCAAGTTTTATTTTTCTCATGATTTTCTATTTGGCTGTCTTGAAGTAGTCATGATTTTAATTGCGCGCATTAGTGGTGACTTTTGAGCTACGCTCTTTAAAAATTAATAGAACTACACTTGGGTTTGTGGCGTATCTCGTCCATCTCTTATGGCTCTTTTCATTGGTGTGGGAAACCTGTCCCCTCGGAGAGATCCTGGACCAGGACCACTGGACACTGCTGGTCCGCTATGCCCACCGCCATTACCGTGTCCATTGTGATGTATTGCGGGTTGTGACGAGTAAATAGGATGAACACCTCGTCTCCCTCCGCCCATGCCTTCAGGATGCTGACTGGTAAGTTTCACTCCGGAATCCATTGAATCTGCCGTTTTCACAGTTTCAGCGTATTCGCTTATCTCGTCACCAACTGTAAAAGCACAAAATTATTAAAAAAATAAAGAAAATGACAACAGTTTTTTTATTTTCAGCATATGTTCAGTTTTTTTTTAGCTACTTACCAATAGTCCCCAATCCCAAGTGTTCACTACCCAACCCCAAATCATCATAAATTCGGTCCCTTTGCTTCTTTGCTGTTCTCCAGAGCAAGCAACACGCAACCAGTGCTACAACCAGAATCAGACAAATGCCGCTCACTGTCCAAAAAGCAATTTGCAGAGGTTCATTAGGCTCCCACCAGTACTCTGTGGTGGGCGGATACGTAGGAACCTCTCTGCCCACCACAAACGGCATATACTCAGTCCAGAAAGTTAGTTCTCTTTGTTTGTAATTCCGTTGCATTGTTGAGTTGTTTGTTCCGTTAAGGGCCAGATATTTCAAGTCAGAGGGCAAACTCTGCTCCCAGTGAATTCCCAGTACTTCTCTGGGCGTTGGCTGTCCATAATGAGCCATATTTGCCACTGACGTCATGAAAAAGTTGCTCATGTTACGATCACCTTCCGTCCAAGCGCTCCTTTCAACACGGAGTCGTTCCGGAAAAAACTCGGGATCCATAAAAGGTGCCCCTGATAGTAGGTAATATTCCATACCCCTGGGTACCTCACGCCATTCAGGAAGTCGAAGCCCTTCCAAGGTGTAATTTAGTAAGTATGAATGTACGGGAATGCCACGGGCTAAAAGAAGCTTCACCGTTTGATCCACTGGAGACCGGTACAGAGCATCCGACAGGAACTAAATTATAAACAATTTTACTTAAACTATCTAAAACTTTAAAAGCTGACGTTAATTAACACTAAATGAAATAAAGTAATGCTTACATTTATGTACTCCTCACGTAAATGCGTAACATTTAAAGGATCCGGATGGTACGTGTACGCATATCGAATGGCACTGAATACTCCCTCGGGATTTAAAGTATAGTTGTACTTTTTCACCCACAGGTGAATCTGTTCGTCAAACCACTCCCGGGTAACAACGTAGTTGGGAGCGATAGTCTTGTTGTTGAATAGCAGATCCGACGCACACTGCCTGGAAAAGCCAGTCATGTATTTGACAAATTGATAGTCACCATGTCTGAGTAAATTGTAAGGAGCGTCAGGAAGAAATCGCCAATCTTCCTCTTTCCAGTCATGAAGAAAGTCATCTTTTGGGGTTTTGAATGTACGGTCTACAACCGGGGCCCACGGAAATGTACCAACGTCAGGCTAAAGGCAAAAATCAATGGTTTTCATTTCATCTGGAAAATTTGTGTTGAAATATAACTTTTGTTTACTTACGTCCAATTCCAAATTTGCCAGTTCCTGCCAACTTCGTGATCTCAGACACTGCACCATTTTCCACGAAGTTGTCTCGAAATCCTGCCAACATCCCATTTTGAAGGAATATAACTGCGTTGTATTTTGCGCCCGATATCTATCAATAATTGCCGCCCAATCAGCCGTTAGAGAGCCCTCCAAAGCCACTACATTTTTGACATATGCACGTGTCCTGGGAAAATCCGAAGAAACGGGCCTAAAAATGTCGAAACAAAAAAATTAATAATAGTCTGCATAAATTTGAATTTAGACACGTGCCAAGGAGAAAGCAATGAACTCGTCTGAATTCATATAATGCAAGCGATGACGTGCTGATGACAGCTTTAACACATTTCCGGCAACGTTACAATAACAATCTAGTCGAAAATTAAACTAACAAGTCAATTGCTGTGATGGAATCAGCAAGCCAACAAAACGTGAGCTGGCAAAATCAACCGAGCATTGCTTTTCATTGAACTCAGAATGGATACAGGAATGACGTGTTATCACTTACAGGCTGTGGACAAGCTGGTCCAAACTCTACAGCTTGATGCAGCTGCCAACCTGGATGACTCCTCTGAAAAAAAAATAGAAATAAGTTATGCTTAATTCAACTTTAACAATGCACGCCTAACATTGATTATTGCTAATGAGCTGCTATTCATGTTCTAACCGGAGGTCTAAATCTTCCTTCATTAATGGGTGCTCTGGCGTACGGAATTCCCATGAAAGAGCTCACGAGACTTTTCGCTTTGTCTACATTTACAATCCCAGGTCTGGCCGGAAGAGGGACCCAGGGCCCATCATAAATTTTTACTTTGTATCCCTGAATCCGACCATAATTTGTGGTGACGTAAACAGCTTGTGGCACCGTATTGATATCTTCTGGTCTTTGTTGACCTTGGAGATCGGCTCTCCATCTGCCCAGGACCCCGGGTGCAGTGGGTCGATACGTGGTGGTAGACCATTGCTCATTCCAAATGTTAACATGTGGATCTCCTGGGTTAAAGGTAACACGGCCAGGATTGACGGGACCCATGGGATATCGGTTATTGTAACGAGTGCTGTCATACTGAGAGCCGCCGGATGATGAACCTGGATACGGGTTTCTGTTGGCTGTGTCGTAGGGACGGTACTGGGAATTTTGATTTTGAGAGTTAGTTCCGGGGTAATAGGGATTATTAGGATTGGAACCCGGATAGTTATTATTGTTATTTGCACCCGGGTAGCTGGAAGGATAGTTTCCAGGATAATCTCCTGTTCCAGAAATTCTGGTGCCATTTGGATAATAGTTNGTTCCGGGGTAATAGGGATTATTAGGATTGGAACCCGGATAGTTATTATTGTTATTTGCACCCGGGTAGCTGGAAGGATAGTTTCCAGGATAATCTCCTGTTCCAGGAATTCTGGTGCCATTTGGATAATAGTTTACACCTGATGTCCCAGGTAGATTACTACTGGGGCCAACGCTAGGATAGCCTGGAATGTTGTTCCAAGGGGAGACTCCAGCGGGGAAGCTTCTCCCCGCGGAATCCACAGGCGGTAGATTAGAGCCGTATGGTGAATTTGAATTCGGTGGGCCCTGAGCTCCTCCGTTATTTACGGGTCCATATGGAGTCACTCCAGAACCCAGGTTCATGCTTCCACTTCTCGAGGCGTTGAAGTAACCTTGAGAATATTGACGCTGTTGATTGTTCCATTCGTTCGAGGACGGGGAGCCACCGCTACCACCACCAAATCCCATTCCTCGTTCCCGACTATTATACTGCGACGAACCACCAGGAACACCGGGCATACCACGGTTATCCACCGGCAGATTTCTTCCAAATCCGTCATACTGCTCATCACCAAATGCTCCACCAGGAGGACCCTGAGGTTCTCTGTAATTTGGATTTGATGGATCCACACCTGGATCACCTCGATGCTCTGGCCCTGGGTCATCCACAATGTAACCAGGAAGCCTGACATTAGGATTCTGGTATTGCTGCTCGATTCTATTTCTGACTGGATTGTTTAGATAATCATTCTTTCTGTTCAGTCCCGGTTCATTGTACGATGAACTCAAGGATGGGTTGTTTTGCCTGTCCCGATCTGCAAACGGATTGGGACTCAACCAGTTCACGTCCCGATTATCCGGAAAGTCCCTCATGTCTCGAATTTGCTGGTTGTTGTAATACGGCGAATTGCCAGCTCCGTGCAGGCTTTGATTATTAAGTGGATGGTTTGTGCTTGTTGTGCGACCATAACCGACGTCCACCACTTGAGCAGTAATCACGTCAACTAGAAACACTAATGCCACTAACGTTACCCCATTTAAAAACTGCTTCGAACACTTCACTTTCCTTCGAAATGGGAACACATTTGGCGATTGTACTAGTTGATCAGCATGGCTAATTTTACCCCCCACGAGCTTATCTTGAGAAGGCTTCACTAGCGCCTTCTCTCCTGGAAGTCGAACTTTGTGCTTCATGTTGATATTTCAAAACATTGGCGTGTCTACTATTTTCCGTTGATTAGAGAGCGGCTTTTCCTTAATTAAATCATTTTCCTCGCTGCGTTGTGCCTGCCCAAAGAATACTTTGCGCCCCAGTGAGCACAACATAAAGCTACGCCCACGTAAATGGGTAACTGTGGACAATACCTCAGCAGTACATTCCTTAGTCGAATCACGATAACCGCGGCAATGTCAACCTCTGATAACTATGCTGAATGGCATGTGTCTCCCATATTCATCAGTCATGAAGGTTGCATTATTATTTTTTTGCAATTTTACAAAAGACGCCAAGAACAACTAGTAGTAGTCGTTTTCACACGCAAACTGCTTAGTTCACATCACACATCCACGAACAATAAAAAACGTTATATTCACATGAAGACTACAAGAACACGCCACTTCACTCTCAAAAGTCACAGTAGTTGAATGCCATGATCATCACCGCATAATTTCTCAACTGTGACATTTTTATCGTCGTAGTCACATCCTCATCCTTAATTTAGCGGTGTATCGAAGAGAATCTTCAAAAATTCATTCTCTCTCTCTCTTTGTAATAATTTAACACGAGCTCAAAACAGCACACATTCAGTTATCCTTCTTGATCGTCAAATAATAACTACGCTAAAAAAATTGTCCCGTAAATGACAGCAGTGCAGTGGTAGAGGATCATTACGATTAACAGAAAATCTTCTCCTCGTTTCCCTCTTTGCGTACAAAAATATTTTTGTCTTGATTACGAATGAATTTTTTTTCCTCGTCCTCCTTTTTCAAAATTCGTCTTGTCACGAATAAAGTTTTACAGAACCTACAGCAAGAAAGGTACACAATTTTATTTCAAGTTAATTTTAATAACACAATAATTTTAATTCACATTTTTAACTATATTCCTACGAATAATACGCAGTAGATCTATCTGCCCTTGAGGTTTCGTTTTTACACACGTTTACACCATAAAAATTTTTCACCATACGCCGACAGAGCTACACTGAAATGCAATACAATTTAAATCAATGAAAAAAAATATCACAGGTGAAAATGAACCAAACCGACGTGGCCACCTTTTACCATACAACTTACAAGCCTATCTTTTCAAAGCAAATAGAGACGACAAAAAAATTTGCTGCCTGTGCTATGCACTTTCTGCAATGTTGTAAAACATTTTTTAGTGCTTGAAATTTTGTTGAGCTGTCAGTTGTCCGTCATAAAAAAGGGTCATAAAGACGACAGGGATAACAACAATGTATACCATTGTGTGAATGTCTAAAACTTTACACCAAACCCATCAATCAGCAACAACGAACTACAAGCAAAATAATATGCGAATTGTACAAACGATGATGATGCGTGTAAAAATATGTAAATGAAAAAGAAAATCTTTTGCTGAATTACTAGTTCGTTAGCAGGTTTATTGTGAGGGACTTTGGTAGTTGTTGCAGGAACCTTTACAATTTTCTCAAACGCCAAGTACAATGCAACCACAAGTAATAAAACTACTTGAAGGGAGGATGCTGCTGCTGCTGATGCGAGCGAACGTTGATAAAGGTTTTTACCACTTTTTAAGTAACAAATCAGTGTAGTGTATTGTAGCGTGGATTAGTAATTGGTTTGCGTTACCTACTTGCTCATATACATTGTTTACTCAGGTATGGCATTTAGGCCTATTGTGTAAATACCTATTGTAAAGGTGTTTTTGTTCAATTTAGTCGTATTACCTTCCCTTTTGTTTTTTTGTAAGGTTTTGATATTGTATGATTGTATGTTAAGGAGGATCACAACGATGTCGTCTGTTTCATGATAAAAAATATAATATTGACCATCGTTATTATTTTGCAGGGTGAGTGATTATATCAACAAAAGTTTTGCTGATATTTGCGACTGTGGTGTATACAGTGTGTGTGTATATGCAATGTTTGCACCTAAGCATAAGGACAAGATAAAACTGCTTTCGGAAAGAGATAAGTGATAGAGATATAATGTGATGATATAACAAACGAAATGGAATAAATATGACATTAGTCAATAGTCCGGCTGCTACACGTCACCGTTTAAAATGTTACTTTTCATTGCACTGCTTGTTATAATTGCGAAAAAAATATAATTGTTTTCTCACCATCATCATGCAGTTTGAAGGAAGGTGGTGGTGGTAGCGTGGGTGGAATTATGTGCAACTTGGGCAAGTAATATACTTTTAAGGTGATTCTACAAAAGTGCGTATACATATAGGTCGTTAACGTGCCGAAAATCAAGGCAGAAATATATTATGTACCTATCAGTAAATGAATTGCCTGATAGAACTACATAAATACAAACATAAACAGAGAAAAAAAATTCAAGAACACAACTTATAATTAATCCGTGCATTGCTCTAATTCACCTCCTCTTCTATTGTTTTTTTGCTGTGTAAGGTATCTTTAAATGAATAAAATGCAAAACTGCATTGTTGCGTCTATTCCGATTAAATATTTTGTTTTGTAACAGCAGCAGGACTGCCCACCCACAAGAATGTAGCTCAAATTTATGTTTCTGCTAGTTTAAGTTGAAGGTTCGGGATTGATTGAAAAACTGTGTAGCTAAAGTTAAACATGTGTGAGTTTTTTCTTTCGCTTGAAATAAAAGTATAATTTATAGCCAATATTAATTTAAGTATGACGTATTTACAAACCGCTACCGTTACAAAAATCCACTGTTGTTGACACCTGAACGACTTTTGATTTTATAAATTATGCATGACTATGACTATGACTCAGCCAGCGGATGACATTATAACGTCGTTTTAATGCTTCTTCGAGTCAATATATTCCAAGCTCAATATTCTACCGTAACAGTTAGTGGTCTGGCACATACATAAACATGGGTGCATCAGAAATCCAAAAGAAATTTTGTTTGACAACAACAAAAGTAGGGAAGCACGAGAGTGAGAGTCGTCATCCACACAGGGAAACGAACCTTTGCACCAGGTACCACTTTTGTCTATTTTATATTACTCCATTATACCTGTCCTATACTCCAATACTCCAACACAACTCCCTCCATAAAATGAAGTTGTTTGTATTGTATTAGAAATTGGAAGTTACACGGCGTGGATGAATGCAATACGTACCAATAACTCTTATCCTTCCCATTAAGACTTTGTGAAATCAATATTAACAATTTTCCTTGGCTATAAAGCTATTGATGATTCACTCCTCTCCACTTACGGAAACAGGTACTCCAGTCATAACAAAACCACTACACTGGGGAGAAAAAACTTGCACAAACGCACACTTCATAGCAGCAATGCTCCAACACCAGCACAACAACAAATTACGAACATAATGACATGAACTCCACCGAATGGACTACTATATGGGCAGTCCATGAAGGAAAGCTTGCTTTAACTTTAACGGGGTACTAATAAATTTTGACCGATGCTCAAAATATAATGACCAATGATGCTACACGCGAATTCAACTTAAACCGCCAGCATTGTCACCACTTTGTAATCGTTTTCCTTATCAATTTTACCGTGATAATCATTTACACATACAATCAGTTTTACTAACAGTATGAAATCATCCCTACATTTTTTTATCACTTACAATTTACAAACTACATGTGAGTCAAAAGTTTATCACGATGATGCGATTACTCACATAAATTTCATTTCCCATTTACGTATTTTATTCAATATTCATTTATTATTTGCTCTAATTATTACTCACCTCGGCAGAGTACTCATTTCTCTCCTTTACCTTTGTTGAAAAAAATGGTTCGTTTTGGTCGTTGAGTCAAAAAAGAGAAACGCTCTTTGATTGACTCTGTGTGTGCACCTGGTGGTCACCATCCCACGATATAACAATGTCACGTCACTAAAAAAGCTTTTATTCACAATACTATTCCAAAGCTTCCATACAAAAGAGCAAGGTTGCAGAGAGAAAGAGAGGTAGAGAATCCGCAACAAACGAAATATCCTGTCAGCTAAATAGCATGCATGCAATGCCCTCTCTCTCTCATATATATTTTCCTGTAAAACTGTTAACGTTCCAATGATGCATGCCACATTACAAGTTTACCTTTTTCGACCTGCATGCATTACAGCGATTCATTTCACTCATGCAATCTTCCATTCCCCACCCAAGTAAAAAAAACTGATACGCGATTAATAAACGATGTACATAAAAGGAAAAGGTATTTTTGGCAGTTACTCCATACGAGAAAAGATGATGATGACGATGACGACGACGACGATAGTGATGATGGTCTTCGGTAGGATCGTGTGTCGTTAATATTAGCAGGTGGTTTTAGTCGTATGTACACTCAACACTCAAGGGGACACTACTACCGTAATTGGACGAAAATTCAAACCATGTAACAACAGCACTCAACACAGTAAAAACTTTTATGTAGTACTCCTAGCCAATTAAAAAAATCAACGGACAGCCTATATAAGAACAACTACTCTTTTAAAAAATAAAGTAGTATGGTAAGGTAATTCGGAAGAATGTAGTCTTTTAACTTATTAATATGCTATAGTGTCTATGTCTATACAATGCATAATATTATATCTATTTATGCTAAAAAAACTGCACTGCATTGTTAAAAGACGGTTACTCTCTTTATAAAACCCTACATTTTTCTTCATCAACTGCCAATAAACTAGTTACCTGTTGTCTGGTACATACCAGTGGTAATAGTCGTCGTTGTCGATTGTTTGCTGTTGGTGATGATGCTGCTGTTGTTATTGCAAAATGTTCTTCTTCAAAGAAGAATTTTTTAGTAGCAAAAACCTGATTTTAGCCTGTGGGCAAACAACACTACTACTACTACGACTACCACCACCGCATTGTTGTGTGTGCTGGGGATAGAATGTGGGTACTCTTCTAAAAACCTCTTCTCGACAATGCTATATTGTTGCAAACATTTTTCTGCTTATCCAATACACCAGCATAATACATATAGCAAACTTTATACGGAGTTTTGCCTGGCAATGTTATCATGTCATAGTTTAATATTAC
>JAHZNB010006515.1:0-24759 GCA_027744295.1 Callyntrura guangdongensis
TTGTTTGGTTGTTTACAAATGTTTGTATGCAAAGTAAAAACCGTTGTCAATAATGAATGCCGGGCATCTTCGTGAACTCAAAACGCACGATTGGACAATTTTGTCTCTAGGTAGGAGTACTGCTGCTAATAAGGAAAAAGGACCACATTATAATCATTGTTGGTTTTCGTATAAACATAATGAATATGCATAACATAATACCACTTGAGTCCTTACATCTGTATACAAAAGTAATAAAAATAAACATTTGAAACCACAATCTGTCTGCTTATTAGTTATCAAAGAATTAGTCTAATTCCAGGAAACATTATTTTTTACACAAATAGTAATACAATATTTTCAAACACACACGGTTTATGAATTTATTATACTTTTTACGTAACTTTCGACCAAGGAATCAGAAGTTTTTTTCTCGGAATATTAGAAATACAACAGCGTTAGTATATCAACTGCATCATTACAGGGTAGGAATGTACAAATTAAGATAATCCGATTAGGGTTCACTGATGTGAATGCATACAGTTTTTAATGTGTACAGAAATTGGTACTCCTGTTGGGGATAAATTGTATGAATGAATAGAAAGCAAACTTACTTATTAAAGGAAATCGGTGTTTCAAAGAGAGAAGATAAATGAGTGCGTAGAAGGACGTATACAATAGAGTTTAATCTTGCTAGTATTAAGTAATAATCCTTATTGCCAGGTTAACATTTGAAAGTGTGTGCATGTGTATGTCTCCTTACTACAAAGAAGTGAAAGCATGCATATAGGTATGTCACTGTGGATAGAGTGTTAGTTTGTGTAACGCCCGTTAACTTCTTTCGTTTCAGTGCATATCTGGTTGTAGGAATGTTGTAGAGAAAGAGAATGGCGCGGTATGTCATTTTCTGTACACTGCACAACTCTGGAGAAAATCACCTCATTCATTATTCAATGGCATAAACGATTTCATGGGACTGTTACTTTACCTGGGAACAATAACAGAATTGGCAATGTGATCGGGGCTTTACCCACACACGTACGGAGAAATACACATGATGATCAGAGGCAGTAGGTACATGGGTTCAGCAGGTTGATAGTTGATACCAGCTTTACGATTTAAAGTTCAATCGAAATAGTTCCGAGAGAAAATGAGCGAGTTTCCCTGGTGAAATGGATGTTCATGGCAATAATATGATGTATTTGCCCATTTTTTGTACTACTGCTGTCAGAAAAATAAAACGCGCTATGGAAAGAGTATAGATTTTATGTAGTAAACTGTATAATTTGCATATGCAGTGCAATTTCGTAGGTTTTTCAATCAAACCTGTTTTGAATAAATAATGTGGTAGTGGTCACTGCCATCCAGAGAGGAGTACTAAACAAGATGAACAATGTTTCTATATGCCGTGATCGTAGTTTTTTTTTTACCTAAAACTTAATATCGTTGTGAAAGCAGAAAGAAAGTTTTGTGGTGAGTTGGGCTGTACCTTGTACCTACTGCACAAATAATGGCTACTGGTCAACTTTCCGCACCAACAGTTGCTGGGCTATAAATATTTAGTTGGTGTGTTCATGTACCTAATTCATTTTTAAAGCAACTGGGACTTCCATGTTATGTGCTTAGCTTATGAAACCAAGATATTCTTCCCTAAAAGGTAAATCGATTCATCCATTTGTCCTGAATTTGGCACAAACGAAGGACGTATGCAAAAACGTACCCAGTTTTAACAGACGATGCAAACTGCATTTATAATAGGGTACAAAAATAGGACCACTGGCAAAGTTGTAGATGCAGTGAAATTTTAGGTAAGATTTTTTGGTCATGACTCATGACTCATGATATATTATGCACATTTGTTAACCCACCCCTGAAAAATGGCTCTCTGTCAAATTATTCTCAAGTATATCTCAATATCCACCTAACAATCCCAACAGTCAATTGGGAAAGACTTGAGCTTTAGCATAAATATCGACCAAATCCTTTTTAAGAAAATGAAAAATGCTGATATAACTATTCTAAACCCTCCAGTGCAGTTACAAACAGAAAATGAAGTTGTATAGGTAATATAAGGACTTGTTAAGTGGAAGTGGAAATAAAGGAAAACGTGTTTGGTTTTATTTTCAAGCATATAAATTTATTCTAAATTCCTTTTCAGAACAAAAATCAGTACAAATTCTTTACACTATTAGGCACGGTTTATTAACTACTGAAAAAGTATACATTCATACTTCAATACAATGAGATTGTCTTCCTGTCTGTCTGTCTGTGTGTGTGTTGAACGCAAACGAATTTTGAAATTCTGTTTTCGGCAATCAATAGCTCTTATGAGGTCGAAGATGGGCGTTTGGGGTCTACCTCATGGGGGTCAGCGGGAGGTCACATTTTTTTCAAAGGACAACCATAGCTGAAACTTGGTGAACAGATACATAATACATAGTTATGACGTTTGCAAAGTTTGACCCAAAATGATTGGACCCCTGTTACCCCCAAGGGCTTCACAGTTTTTTTCAAAATGCAACCAATGACTTTTTCAGTAGCTGTACATTTGGATTACATCCTTTTCGTTACAGTACAAATTATGTATGCATATTTATCAGATAGTTAATTTAATCAAAGAACAGAATGCTCCAAATATTCAGAAGAGTTAGCCATTTTTTGTTTACTTACAGTGTCGTATTCACACTTTTCCATGTATCAGCAACTCGTATAAAAAATATTTCTAATTTTCAAACTTCCGTTGGCCTCGTCGTATAAACTTTCCACATATGGTACAGAGAGAAAAGCCTATGTGTATAATATATAGAAAATAGCCTTTGTGTAATGAATTGTAGAAGAAACGTTTCTTAGACTAAATTTCACTGCATGCAGTTTGTTTTAAAACTCTTTTTGCAAATATGTACCTCCATAACCTCCATATTATATTTTAACTTGTCTATTTAGATGCTGTTTCTGTCTACAAAACGGCACAAGGTAGTCGTGTACACCTCCACATTACGTATTCGCACGCACACGATTTTACTCAAATCTGCTCTGAAACAAATCTCCATAAATCTCCTGAACCGTGGCAAGGCATTGTTTTCTTCATTCCATCTTGTAACAAAATCGGTTTGTCAGCGCTTTAGTCTAGAAGAAAGGCAACACATACAGTAGTACTATATAATATCGTGAGTACATCACTTGTAATTAGATACGGTAATTTGACTCCGCTGGTAATCTCATTCAATTTTCCCCTATGGGATTACCGTAATAATATATATTTATTTTCCTACAAAAACATGATTATAATCCAACCTTGTAGGTGTGCATATATCAAAACACAATATAGTGTACCTATGTTTCTACAAAAGAGAAATAACAACCATGATTATTACGATTAAAGTAGATAGGTAGGACATGCAACATCGTTTCAGTTTCAGGTCTACGAATAACCTTTAAAAACCGGGTATTATACACTAAAGAATAAGTAATGTAGGTATGCATCTTATTATACCTTTTTGTCCTGTAAAGCTTACTTATAGTGCCCTAAACTCCTATGAACTCTCTCTCTCTCTCTCTCTCCTTGTTGAACATAAAAATACAATAGAAACACAGAATATTTATGTACTTTAACCGAACACAATTCACGCAACTCGCGTTCATATGTTTACACAAGGCCACAACAACATTACAAATTGTAGTACCTTGTATGCTATAATGACGAAAACATAATAATATTTCGAACTTTACTACGGCTGGTCGAAAAGGATAGAATGTTTACTAAATGTACCTTACATATTTATGCCTAATCAACTCAAAACAAGCAATGATGCATATTGTATTTGTATAATTAGATGTACTTATAACTGATAAAAATACTGATTCTATATATAAAAGGGCTCGTTAGTTTAGAAAATATATTTAAGACGCACACATACATGATTGAGTGTTTACATTAAACCTCCAAAGGGAAAGAATTACTTAGGCGTATAGATTGCATTGTTAATAGAATATTACTACCGATATATTACCAACTATAGCATGCTTTCACTCAAAACAAAACATTCAGCAAAAGTTCGTACAATTTTCAGAGTAAAAATAAACGAAAGTTGGCGCTCTTTAAACAATCATTTTAGAAGTGTAACTAAAATTGGCCACCGTTGTATGCTATATGTTGTATGTAGTGTAGTTCTTTATGTAGGGTGTAGATAGGTAGGTAGGTACTTGCAATTAACGAGATATATGAGTCTAAGCCTAAATACATGTATGTACATGTATATTTATAGGCAGACGCACACAGTAAGTGTTCAAATAGTAACTTCCGTAGATTTATAAAAAAAATGATCTTGCTGCATTCACTTGCTCAAGTGGAGCCAATGGAACAAATCAAATTAAACCTTGGTAAATATTTTAAAGGTATCAGCAAACGGATTTAGTATACATAGCGTGGTAATTAGTGTGCAGTGCAAAATGAAAGGGCACAAAGCCAGGTGACGATTGGGAAATGAGGCTTGAAAGAAAGAAAGTTAACACCAAAATAGCTACCTTGCAAGTTTGATTGAACTGATTTCCACGTGGGACCTCGACTATGTCAAAGGTTCACTTTTATGTCTTGACTTTGAGAACTGTACATTTTGTACACAAGTCTCTCTTTGTACCAAGATACTCAGAAAGGTTGATGTTCAAAAAAATAAAAAATACAAATACGACAACATTCTACGTGATATTTCTTTCCTTGATAATATAAACTTCAAAAGGAAAAAGCCCTAAATTGTGCTTTGTAACGCTTAGCTTGACATATATATTTGTATAGTTTACAAAAACCCAAATATTTATGATACAGATAACGGTATCGGTCCAGATAAGCAAGTGCACTTTCCATGCTGCGCCACTTTTACCTTGTAACAGCGTTCCTATTCTCACGTTCCAGCCATCAAACCAAACACACATACAAACCTAAGTGATTCAACAACATGTTGAATAAATTCAAAATGACTGCTCCCTCTCCGCATTAAGCTACAAATAAAAAATTGTTAGTGTCCACGCTATTTAACCTCGTACATGGAAAGTAGTGTAGGAGCTTTATCAGTTTCCGTTTTATGGTCCCTTGTAATATTGTAATAAATCAGCATTTTCTCAATCACCCCAGCTACATCAATACACCTTTTACCATCCATCCATCCTCATCCATCGACTCCTTTCTAATTTGTTAATGATTTGCACAATCTCTATAAAGATCATGACACACTCCTCCACTGTATAACCTGTATTAAGGTCATTTGGCCTCTTGCATACCATGTTTTTAATCAAAACTATCCCAGACCAGTGCTCAGCTGAAATCATTACTTCAAGTGCGCACGACTACGATACATTAATTTAATCTGGCGTCGTTTCCTCTATGGATTTCCGAGCATTGTTATTTCGCCTGGAGATCCTTTACTCCGTTACTGTAAGTCCTTCTCTTTCACTACCCGCCATACAAACCTAGTTAGGTATGCAATCTCTTTGTATACGATACACGTGAGGACGCTATATATGTGTGTGGCCTGTTAGCTAGGAGCGAATGTTCTTACCGTTGACGGTGTAATATTGTAAGTGAAAGAAATCATGTTGCATTAGTGCCCTTGAGAATCAAGTGGAAAAACCAAGGTTGTTTACATTGCTCAACAAACACAATCGAATGAGTGACTTCAGCCTCTCCAGAGTCTTTATTCTCTCTCTTTGTCTCTTTCTCTTTTCCTCATATGTCATGCAATACCATACCATACCGATAGGTGCACACTAACGCCTGCTGTAATTTGCCAAAACGTTGTTGTTTGTAGTTAAAGTTATTACTCGGTCGTATTACTTTATTGAAGTTACATGGGAGGAGGGTGGAGTGCTCATAAAAGTTTTTTTTACTTTTCCCGTGTGACGTGCAGAGAGAAGGATTATCGGTATATTACCACAAGAAGCAATTTAATCTATTCTATCGGCTTCTCTATTTCTGTCCAACGGTATTTTATCTCTTCTTGTAGTTAGATTACTACACTTACAGCTGTTGCTTTTGATTAAGTAGTAGTTACATACGTGTATTCTTAATATTACCGTTGATCTTTGCCCAGTGCAGTGTTTATAACGCTTATATGTTAAATATTTGCATATTGTCCGTCCTGTGGTATTCGTCTAAAATTTCTAAAAAAAAATCTGTGGACTTTGCGTTTGCTCCAAATCGTGTCGTGTAATATTAGGTAGTTGTGTACTTTCTGGCAGTTTTGTATGCTAATCGGATTCAGCCCTCTAATCATAAATGTTTATATGTGTAGCAAAATAAAAGTAATTTTTGTTTGTGACTGACAATATATTATTTATGTGTTTATCTTGTATGTATATCTCCTCACAGAACTGTTCCTTGTCCACATGGGGCAGCTGCAGAATCATCCACCGATTCCTCAGTGTTTGGTCCACCAGCACCGGAAAATGCGTTGAACAATCTCGCCCATATTCGTCATCTGCAGCATCAGCAGTTGCTCCTCCAACAACAGCAGCAACAGCAACAACAACAGAAAAGGCAAAGCTCGTCTACTACTTCTTGTGTTGCATCCTCTTGCTGAAGAATCTACTTCTTCTGAATTCACACATCTTCCTCGACATACAAATCTTTCTTCTTCCACAACCACCCTTACAGAATCCCTTAAAACTACAACATCAACAAGTACAACCACCCCTACAACTTCTACCACAACAACATCAATTCCAAGCTCAACTATTGACCTTCCTAATGTTTCAATTGATTCTGAAAATAACACAACAGTAGTTGCCGTTACCGCTACTACTAGTGGCGGTAATGATAACGACACTACATCAACACCAGCAACACCTACTGCTCCTCCCACAATAGTCACACCGAAAACAGGTCGAAAGAGCAGTATATCAGGTGGTGCTGCCGCCAATGACACACTTACAGTACCGGAATCTCGCAGGTTTACACAAAAAATGTTTCATTTATATCTACTTCTACATGTTGAATATTGAGTGATTTTTTATTGTTCCTGAGAATGCCTGTTTACTATCCTGTTTGTTTGAGGCAATCATTTTTTAAGTAGTATACCCCAGCAAAACTTTCACTCAAATTGTATTGCATTTTTGAGAATATTATTGACAAAAATTTATGTAATTCTCTATTATGACAGAAAACTTGCCCCTCCCTCTCGTTTGCTCGTTTACTTGTACATAATACACCTGTCGTTTGTATTTTCCCCTTTTGATAAAATTTACCATATAACTTTTGTAAATATTGTATGAATTCGAGTACATTTACACATTTTGCCTGCATTCTTCTTCAAGAAACCATTTTCATCATAATATTTTACACATTTCTATCTATTCCGTTACTTACTACTACCATACACAAAACTTCATTTATTTTCAATCTTTTTAAATATCCTTGTACCCTACACATATTGCGTTGCTTGTGCTGTTTTATTTAGTTAGTGCATGCGTATCCGCTTTAGTATGCATTGAAATTGCAATGAACAGAACCAGCAAGCTGCAACTTTACTACTAAAGTAGACAGTTCTGTGTACATGCTACTACGTTTCCAGCATTTGTGGACTTTTACGTAGTAAAAAGTAAGCCATGAGAATAGGTGAATCTTGTAATATGTATGTCTAATATAGTTTGCAATTTTTCATCTGCCTATAAAAATGCGATTTCAGCCTGAACAAAAATATGAATGCTTCACCAGAATTCGTGGATTTTGTGTAGTACATATATACAAAAAGGTAAGAGCACCTCCGAGTATTTTCACTTTCGTCCTGAGTATGTTTGTATCATGCCCCAAAATCATATATCATCTTCACTGTCGCTCTCTGATGTGATGTGTACATCTCCTCGTTTATTTTGGAACTAACCTGTTGTCGTAGTTTTGGTTAGGTTGAGTTTTATATACACGATGATGATGTGATGTGACCATCATAGCAAATACTAAAAGTCGTGCTGAAAACGGAAATGTAGCGAAGCAATATTATCCTGACAATGGATCGGACTAATCTGCTATATGACTTGTAAACAGAAAAAAAGTAAATGAGTATAGTACATAATAGTAGGTGTAGGCGTGTTGCAATATTTGAAGGATGTAAGCTCATTTGTTGCATTACGTTGTGCATAATAAAACTTGGTGATGGAAATCAGATGGAATCAATGAAATGAGGAGCCATTTGCATCATAAAAGTTTTATGTGTTGGCATTTATCCACCTCTTTTCCATGCGAATGGTTTCAGAATTCTCACCATGACCAGTTTATGTTATGTACCACTCTGACATCACATCCAAATACCACATCCAGTCGGTTGGTTGTGAAGAGATATTATGGGGGAAATCGCGTGCGCTGCATTGCATTACATCAAGTTGGTTGTGGTTCAAGGAGAGTAACTGTAGGGCTCGTCAACTAGTTCGACTGTAACAATAATGAATATAAAAATATCACCCGCCACACATAACCTTCTCTGAATTATAAGATTTTTCGGGTTTATACGTCACGTCCATCTATTATCTGTGATAAATGTAGCTAGCTATCTAAGCTTCACGGATATTTCGGCAGACCCGAAAAGGAAGCCAACTGCATAAATTTAAAAAACGGCCAAGTGTATCTCGTGTCATACTTCACGCTATTTGCTCCCATGTGAAGTGATGTTCGTTGGATAGCATCTTTAGCTTTACTGATGCTGACAGATATCACATTATGCTTTCCTGTCGTATTATGCCGAAAATTCAGTAAGTGTGAACAATATCACAAATCTAACCCGTGTCAAAAGCGGGATTGGGGTGACCTAGCCTCCCACCATCTACTCTACAGACAGTCGTAGAAGAGCAGAAGTCCACGTCTGCACTGCAGTTTAGGCTAGACTGGTTAGTAGGAAAAGGCGGTGAAGAACGGAAAACAAAAATCTTTACTAAAACGTCAGATTTCTTCCTTCCCTGGGATGCAAATTCAATACAGACAGAACTCGGCACGGTCTTTATGAAATTCCTGTTTACATAACTTTGTCAGCAGAAATGCAACATGGATATGTGTCTGTCAGTGTGTGTGTTCCACTTTGAAATGAAATATTATATATACCAATGAAAATAGCTACCGTCAAATGAAATAGGGCATTTGAATAACTTTACCTCTTGACAGATGTGAGATTTCACATCCGCCTGCTACAAACACACAGACACAACCTCCCTTAATTCTAAACGTGCCGAATTCGTTGTTGAACGAAAATAGTATACTGCAGGTTCCTGGTACAATTTAAAGTTTAAGTTCAATGTTGAAAAACAGCACGCTGATTTCATAACAAATCTTATGTAGTACTATAATCAAATGAGTCGGTTAAGAAGCACCTATAATAAGAAAGGAGTACATGTTCTTAAAACGTTCCTGTAACTTATGTTTCGTTTGAGTTCAATTTACAGAGTTAGTACAAGTTGATAAATTTTGCGAAAAATACCCGAAAATAAAGTTCATTTTTTGGGAAATTTCATCCAACGTGCGTCATGAAGATGTTCAGTCCAGGAGGTGATTAAAAAGGCAAAATAAATTCGGTTCAGACATTTGAGGATTGGCCTTTGGCGCAACGTTTATGACAATAACTAGTATGGTAATGGTGGTGACATGGTTATGATTTTCAATCAAACAGCTTTGACATAGGCATCGCAATGCCATTTCCTCTTCACGTCTCTACGAGTTTTTCATATGTCGAATTTCAATTTAACACTCTACTAGTCTTTCAATTTACATCAAATGTCAAATAATATCCAACCTTGAGTTCGTTTTAGATTTGCGTATCCACTGTCACAGGATGATAGATATAGGTAATAATGTACATATCAACTTCCCCCACTTTCCGGAGTTTTTCTGTAGGCGTAATTGGTAATTTATTTCATAAGTTCTCGGATCCGCGATTTGCCTCATAAATGCCACTCTGATTTATACATTTACGTAATAATATTTCCACTCAGAAAAAATTGACGCCTTAAGGATTCATGGAGAAATGCCATTAAAACCCCTAATGGAGATGTTATAGTATTTGACGCTGTGATGAAGATGGTTCCTTCTCCTTCAATATTCAAGATGTGTATTATGGCAAAAGAGTTTGAAGCTTTTTACGTAAGACCAATAAAAGATTCCCTGCATGTCTTTCAGAGGTAGCAGAACAAGAGCTTTCTTATGTCAGTATCATTTGTAGTGCATCCGATGCCTACGGTTTTGTATTTTCCAATTCAGGACAGGAAATGTTTCTTCCAGGAATCCACCTAAACACAATCTTATTGACGCACTGACAATTGACTACTCCTACTACTACTACTTATGTTTGGTATGACTGCTCGAAATTGAAGCGAATGAATGGACCGGTAATACATTACATCCGTATTTAAATATTTTCTGCTTCTGGGATTACCTAAGAAGTATGTATTGTATACCCATACTGCCGCATTTCATAATAAAATAAAGTTCATTTCCCCAAAATCAGGTAGCAAGGAGCTCGATGGGTATTATTTGGGACTTACGGTACATTTCTTACTCTAACACATATTACACAAAAAGCAGAGGGAGCTTGTCATTTCAACCAATCCCATCTTCATTGCTGACGAAAGGAGAAATTTTCCCGAAATAGCAACTTTGCATTTCATGTGGGTTTTTCTATATCCTGTCGTAACATCGGTGTGTCGTAGTAAACATCGGTCCTTCCTTTTACAGTGTCCGTGGAAAATAAGACCGTAAATTTATCTGCCATCAACATGATAGCTGTGTAGTTCTTTTGTGAAAGTCTTGTTTACACACACTCACAGACACCAAACAGAACCACCCAACCCAACGTAAAGCGACTGGTATGACTTTCTTTTATTCTATTCCTTCCTATAATGCATAATACGTTACGCAACGCACCCTGGAGTGTACCATTACTCCCAAGTTATATGATTGATCATTAAACCGAAAGTATGTTTGTATGTACATGTGTGTGTGTGTGTGTGTATCATGGTGTCAGCAGAATTCTCTCCTTTAGAATAATCAAATCTAGCGAATTCAATGTTGGTTGAGATGAGAGTGTCGTTGTTTGAACTCTCCTTAAAACTTCAAATAAATTTTCTGCCAAAATGGGGTTATTAAAAAATTCCTGAGCTAAAAAATGAGGTCTCTGTGAGAATGTGACATCAGTATCAGTATTTACCACCACACCACACACCACAGCAGCTATCACGTCCACATCTCGCCAATTTTTTTATATTAATATTACTATTTAGCAGAAAGTGAAAACATGTTATCAGCAAAAAAGCATAGGGAAAGGGAAAACACTTTCTCGTCCTAAAAAGGACTTACGAGCTCTACTTCACTTTTATCACATTTTTTCCGCGATATGCATTAGTGCTATTAACTACACAACTAAACCATGATGTTCCTATATATATACAACATGTTTTCTTTTGCATTTAAATGGTAACTTTTACACCACATACCACATACTGTAATAATAATCGTGATCACTAAAAGGGTTTTGTTGGGAATTTATAACTTTTAGAGATGTACAAGTGAATTTATGGATAGACATGTAGACCAGGTGTGACACAGCATTTTGTGTCCTTCTAAATTTTTAGCACAATTGGTCAACGTGATATACTCACCGTGTTTTGTTAGCATGTGACCAGCATTGAACACGTTTGCGTTAAAATAAATATTCCATTAAAAGCTGGGAGTGCTATATTTGGAATCATTTTCATTGAGACTATTTTTAGGTTTGGTCATCATCCTGATTGTACAGCGAGTGTGTTGGTACATAAAATAAAATAAGGTACAAAACGTATATATAGTATATAAAATTGTTAAAAACTAATTGCCTACATCTACTCAAATTGTAATAGCTGATGTAACACACAGCGGTAACTTTAGATCCAATTCACTAACTTATTTGTGGTTGTGAATCATTTGGAACAATCAAAAGGACTCGCTGCGTATTTCATTGAGTGGATTGCTTAGTATACAAAATGGGCTTGCCGCAATGCTTCTTTTCACCCCTATCTAGAAAACAAGAAAGTAGCCTTTTAATTCACACATAAAACCTTGATAACATCTTTTGGAGACCGACAACATGCAAGGTTTTATTGCTTTTTGCGTACTCTCTACGTTTCGTTCATCGTTCTTTCTTAACACCCCCTCTTGTTTTTTTAAGTACTGATGTATCTTGGAATCGTGATGGTCTCCAATATTCCTGATTGAATTCCCGTATTTTGCGCAGCTTTAAATGAAACGTGTTTTTTCCCAAGTTTAAACTTTTGAAGGGTAACGGCAAGCATCGCGTAATGATCTAGTGAAGAGTCTTCACTAAGGACTCCTCGTTGGTGTGTTGATGTAATGTAACTTATGTGTTCCTCACGGTCGATTAGAACATAAAATAGTGGCTCCCATAAGGTTCGTTGTGGTGGTTCTTTTAATGTGCCCAGGTTATTACCCAATTTCATTTTCAAAGCTAAAAGCATCCACAAAAACATTAGAAAATGGTAGGAGAAAAAGGCATAAAAATACTCAAAATTGCCGTCTAAGCAAGGACATGAGGAAAACACCACTCAAAGTAGTAAAGTCGTTGATAATTCTTGCTTTTGCTTTAAACAAGTAAAAATGGGTCAGAACACATTTTATTTTAGATCGTCTCAAGACTGCCAACAACGACTTTTGAATCTATTTGGGATTCTGCTGAGTTCAGAGAAACGTATCGTGATACCCTGGTTGTGAACGACACTTTCTTTGATACTTTTAGTAGTTCCATAAACTGGCGCAATAAAAAATGACTTTTCTTTTGCTTATCCTAAATACTGTCGATCTTTTATGGTGCAAATTTCATCGCCAATTTTTTGAACAAGCGGTAATAAAATTATTTGACTGATTGTGAGAGTTTGCTTTGAGTGAAATCTGAGCATACCATTTTGGATCTTGCAAAGGTTGGCATAATATGTCTCGATGCGATAAACCACAGACGACTTCAGTATGTAAAAAAGGAGAAATCATTTTTATTAAGCAGCGAAAGCTACTTATTGGAATGTCTATCTGTCTGTCCATGCGAGATCTCGCGAACGGGAAGGAATAAAATTCTGTTTTTGCCAATCAAGTGCCCATGCGGATCATGCGATCTAGTTGCCAATATTTGGGGTCAACGGTCAATTACAAACTGTTAAAATATTTTTAAACCTTTGCACGCTACATCTCAGAACCCAATGATCCGATCTTGTAAAAAGACGTTTAATTCGCGTACCTATTTGGAAATTTTGACCAGAAATTGTATTTAGGAGCCTTATGAGGTCCTGCCTGTGTATGTTGACCCCCTTGGTTAACTGGGTCAAATGTCATTTAGTAAAATGGTTGTATCTTTTTACTTTATTGGCATTTTCCTTGATATTTCAATACTTTACTATGTGCTTGACTTCATGGTTTATTAGTAGTATACCTATGTCACATGTTTTACTTTTCAACTTTGTTAGGAAAGTTCAAATATTATTTCTGGTGAAAGTGAAGATGCCAAACGACAAAAGGGCAGGTGAGGTAGATCGAGAATCCTTTTTTTTAATGATGTACCTGCTCCCCATTCATGCCACAGGGCGCTATTTCTTCTAAGGTACCAGTTACCATTAAGAGCAAAGTTATCTCTTCTAAATTGTAATTACAACTATCCTTTTTCATATTTCAATAGACTAAAAAGCCTTACCCTTTCTTCTGTATGATATGCTATATATATTGTATGTGGATGATATAAAAAGATGAAAGCTTTCTATTCGGAAACATATTTAACTTTTTTCGAGTTGTACTAGATAAAGTTTTGAATTTCGTTTCAGAATTCATTTAATTTGAGAATACGATATTCAAAAATGTTTTAGGATCAAAAGGGTAAATGTAAACTTTTTCTTCCTTTCAATATAATACGCGCAACACTAGTTACACGAAGCCAATAAAAGCAAAACCTCTTCAACCAATTTATTAGCTGCAGAAACAACCTCAGCAAAAATGTTAATGGAACTTCGTACATAACTATATTAGCACAAAAGTGTATTGAAAATGACAATTATAATGAATCATCCTCAAAAAGTTTGATACTCTTTTGTGTTCATTCATTCATGCCGATGCCATTTCAACACAAGAATATTTTACATTAGCACAACTAACCTGTGATATTAATTTTAATATTGAATCTATTTTAATAATATGTTAAAGTTTTTTGTGTACGTTATACCATACTTATAAGATTCTTGAAATTGTGAGTTACCAAAGGGTGAAATGCATTATTTACATTAACTATTAGTTAAACACCAACAATAAAGGTATTCTATTACTGCCATTACTTATTATACAAAAATACAAAGCAGTATTTGAAAACAGAGAATAATATATTGCATTTTGTGGTTAACTAACTACAAATACCCTTTTCTGTCCGTTCGTGTAAGTAGAATTGTCTCCTAATGGTGGACAAATTGGCAATGAGTGATGCTAATTGCAATACTTATTTCTTCAAACCGTCACTTTTGCAAGCAAAAACACTGCAAATTCGTTCCAGATTTTATTAGAGTAAGTTGTATTATATGCAACATTGCCATATAAATTTTCTAGTCCTAGCGTGTCAACTTGGACGCATACCTTTTAAAATTCAGTCTGTCTTTTCAATTTAAGATAATCTACATGACTGAAATTTTTATGTTAAACACCTGGCTATAAATATGTCACTTGTCTAATCCCAAAATGATACCAGCATTGTATGTTATTGCATTACCCCACACTTTAAGAATAAATGAGTTATTATCTTGCTATTAAAATTTATTATATTTTCGTAACGAAAGCGCAGTTTAATTAAATTGAATGATGTAATCCTTAACTCGTTTTAGTCGTTTTTAAACCCCCCAATTAAATTCTAAAAATAAATCAACGTCTAGCAATTGTCCGTGTCATCTAACCAATAACCATTGATATTGTATTACAAGCCACTTCGTCTCCCGGTATTTAGGAATTTTAGGATGCTGTTTAGCGCTTGACGTTTATAACAACTGACAGAATGAATAGAGTCTCTGTGTGTAACAACATGAGTAAAATTCTAGAGAGCGTATTTTTATTAGGAAAATGTCTCGACAGTACAACGGATGTCTGCTATTTTTATCCAAACGTTGTTTAAATAGGAAGGACCTAAAGGAAGGAAGTGACTTCTACGGAATTAGCTTTCTCTGAAGATTTGAAGATGTAGGAGAAAGAACCGAGACCGAGTGTAAATATGTTAAGCTCATTCTGTCTGACAGATTAGAAAATTAGAAAATAAGCGCACACAGCTCTCTTGAGGCAGATTCTGCCCGTTTTACCGTACGCAAATTTAGCGTGTATAGCAAAGCACAACACATTTCTGGTTTTATAGCAAACTTGTTAGCAAGATCTGTTTTGATGTCAAAATAAAATAATCCCTAGCATGTCTAGAGGCAGCATATGGAAAAATAATTAACAGGATTTAATAAGTATAAATCCGTGAGGACAGAAACGGGCCTATTAAACTCCCATATCGAGTTTCACTAAACATATATTACGTTACGTCACATATTGTTGTGATCATCTTGTTACGTACGAGCCGACCCCTCAATTTAATAGAAAGAATTAAATAAGCCAGCTTTTCCAGCCATATCACTAATCGTGAGCTTGTTTGCTTGTTTTTGCAAAGGATTCATTAAAATCCCCGTCTCTGCTCGTCGACCATACCCATATAACTATTATTGAAAGGGGGCAAATTAATAAATGGTGTGATAAATGTAAATCTTTTCACTATCTTTTTTTCAGTGTAACTTTATAAATATTCCCACTCACTCTAGGAATTCCATATGGCATTCGCGTGCACAGTTTTCCAGCAAATAACCGGAAAAGTTTGATCGCCGAAATATCCTCTTGGCAAGCGCACACCAGACGGAGAAAGCAAAAAATGTCGTGTACGGAGATTAAGTAGGTTTAGTAAACGGCACAGTGGTAGTAGTATTGCACAAATTAATATGGCCTGAAACCAATCTCTTTTTACAGTGCTCTATCCTTATCACAAGCTTATTTTGTTACACCAGACTACTAGATCATTCTCTGTGAATGTACGTAAAGTGTATTTTGGATTTGCGTTTTGCAGCAATGATTTCCCCATGGTATGATTGAAAGGCTGCCTGTTTCGACATGACAGAGAGGCCTGAGTGGTGGCCCTGTGTCTGTTAGTAGGTACATTTAATGATCATTATATAAACAAACTCATGATGAAACGACACAGGTTGCAAAAAAAACGCCATGCAAAGTGGCCGTTAGAAATGGGGTGACTCGTTAAAAAGTTTGTAGCGAAGAGTGAAAAAAATGTAACTGGTAAAAGGTACTGATGAAAAAGCACTGTCTTGTTATTATGCGTCGATGCATGAGTAAAATCCTAACGTAAATGAAAGAACCCCAAAATGAACCTCTAGTAGAAGCAAATATAGAGATGAAAAAGTACTTTGTTTGGAGTGTACCTTTTGATCTCTTTTTCTCTCTAGTTAAATCCATTACATGCGGTACCCTCATCTCGCATTGTAACTTAATCATCATATACTTTCACCAGAGAACACAGGGTTGTGTACATTTCTTAGGATAGCTTATCATAAGAAATGCACAAAACACTGTGTTCGCTGTACTTTCCCCAAAAAGGCGACCAAAAGTTGATCCTTTATTTTCAGCCCCTTACTTTTTCTGAAAAAAAAAGAAAAACACTCGCTAAAATAATGACAATTGCTCTATTGGTGCTGAGAGTATTCTAAATATTTCAATTTTTCTCCGTAACTACACCCCCCTGGACCAAAATAATGAGCGTGATTGAGGGCTATTGAGGTTATTGGTAAGGGCTTGTTTTAAGTGTAAACACAATCCAGACTTTTTTTGTTTACAATATTCAACATAGCGCCTTCTTCTGTGTGCACCAAAGCTTATTGAAAGTAGTAAAATATATTGGACTGCTGCACTGCGCTTCTGTGATAATAGTAGTAGGGATGAAGCTTTATTGTTTTGCACTTATTTTGCTCATTTTTTTGTTGAGTAACAACCATTATGCGGATGTGATTTAACCTTTTACATGTGGTTGTACATGCTTTTGAGCGACAACTAAAATTAGCATTTATATCGGCTGTACTACACAGAACAAACAACGGGAAATGGCTATTGCAGCAGCTATTGTTATTATTATTATTATTATTATTATGAGCCAAGTTTGCAAGTGAGTTGTGGTCGTGTGGTTATATCACTATTTGCTCTTGTTCTCCTGCGGCAACTTTTCAACTGCGATACTACCACCAAAAGTGTAATTTTTGCATACCTGTGTTTGACCAACAACTACACACATACTCAAACGCAAGTACTGCATGTAGTATTTTAAGCTTTACCCCATGTTGTCCCTCTAACCTAGCTCGTTCGAATCCAGCACGACAATGTTAAGTGTGGGTTTGTGTGTTCCCGTATAAAGTATGAAATACCCATGATGACAGTTATTGTGTACTTTCTTCATGCATTTACCTATATATACATAATACATGTATGGATAATGTATACTTATGTACTTTATAGAATATAGCATAATTTAACCCTTTATCCAGCTACTTTTACATGGTGAAAGTATGTGCACTCTTTGCAGTTGGTATCTTGTTGGTTTCTTTTATTATTAAATACACATTTGGGTTGGTGGAAATTGGTAAATAATTCTATTTTCGCCTTGTGGGATTTAATTTGACAGGCGAGACGAGTCGGACAACGAGTTGTCTGAGGTAGATGAAGAGGTGATTCCAGAAGAAGTGCGCAAATGGCTGGCCTCAACATTTACGAAAACTGTTCAACCCAAACCTCGCCTGGAACCTCGGCCCAGGTATGAAATATAATATACATACAATATACAACGACTACAAAGCAAAATTATTTCTCTGACAGGGGGTTTGCGATCACATGGGTTTAATCTTTGAAAGTAATTTAAGGGAAAAGTGTCCACAAACTTAGTAATCTTGTTTCGTGCCAAATATTACACACATGAATAAATAGGCACAGATGCGAGAAATTCTGTGTCGACACTGTAACCTGCTTTAAAAGTATCTCGTGAAAATTACACTGGCTTTCTGATTTGTGAGTAATTTTCGTACTTTGTCGCTTCTCTTTCATATTTTACACAGGAGAAAGTAATATTTGAAGTGGGGGTACAGCTTCTTTAAACAAAAACAAGACATGGGTAGAAAGGGGCATGATAAAGTCTAAGAATTTATATTTACGTACGCGTGCAACCATGCAGATGGAAGATTTCTTGGAAGTGTCTTGCACGGTGTCACTGTCATAAAACTTTCAAATGGTAAAAACCACCTACGTTTTGATTATATATTGTGGTGGTGTTTTTGGGGAATAAGAGAACCAAATCCCGTTCACTTATTCACTTGAACTGGTGTGGTCTGATTTATCCCATGTAAGTACGTCTCGAGTGACAATTTGCTGAAACCAAAAGACTAACGTGTTTGGGTTTTGTTGTAGATTTCGATCTGTGGCCAACGCGATTCGGGTTGGATTGTTTGTGGACCGATTTTACAGACAGTTATCAACAACCACTCTAGAAATCCCTCCTGATGTTCAACAATACCTTAAGGTTTGTAAAACATGATTTACGATTTATGAGTATACGTGTAGGCGTATATGCTATTAATAATATGTTGTCGGTAAACTGCTGGTATAAAGCAATATGCACATGAGTTTGTGCGGTCACCCAACACACCAAACGCCTAATTTATAATGGCCATCATCTGCAAGGAAGAGTTCATGGCTGCTCAGCTTCTACATGAAATTTACAAGCTTTCATAAAACAAAACAGTTAAGATGAACAACGAAATGTACATATAAAACAGACAAGTGATGGGAGATGTGTGTAGAGTTTACTCCTCTTTGCTTATTTTTCTTTTGCTAAGTTTTCTGAAAAGTGTGAGAATTTCTGTTTACTTGTGTACGTTGTTAGCACAATGTTCATCTTACGCTGCCAGTGGCTAGTATTGTGGCTCTGCACAAGGCCACCAAAGTGTTTTGGTAGAGATGCTTTCACACAATTTTGTGTTTTTTTATTCAGAAGCATATATTTACCTATGTATGTATGTGCGTGCGTAAAATACTTTTTTGTTCCCTCATCCTGTGTGTTTCATTTGAGACATACCAAAAACCAAAAGCATTCATTGAGTAGTCAGTCAGACTGCTGCTATTATTAATGTACCTTGCTCTTTTACCAGGGTATTATTAAGGTTCGGTTGGAACGTTTGTGTAACTCGCATGGGTATATCGTCGTTTGTATTTACATCTTTTCACCAGCTTGACTTTGTTTCAAATTTAGGCTAAAAGCTAACCGAAGAGAAAATTGTGGCAAGCAGCAGCACTTGAGCTTATTGGTATAAGCGAGAGAGTTTTCTGAAAGAGGATTTAACACGAGAGTATTCATAGTGTAGTTTATACTGTTGGTTAATGCTCTTGTTTCATGCTACAAGGAAAATGAGCCTCGTCGTTTCATTTCAGGCAAAAGGTCTCCCAAAATAAACATTTTATGGGCGTGTATGTGTGTAAGTGTGTGGCGGATACTATCAGCATATAAACTTATACACTTGGTAAGTTTAGTCTACCATATTGGGGCATAGATGAAAAGATGTAAAATACGCATGTACCCTCGTTTTGGACAAGACCCCATTCACTTTTCTCCAATGAATTCATTTATTCACGCCAAAGTTGAATAGAGCTTTCAATTCTCTGGAGATATCAACCATGTCATTCAATTATGCTACATGTGTTTTTGATCAAAGTACATGTGTTAGGTGCCTTGCTAAGATTCGTGTAGATACAGGCTATAGCAGATACTAAATAGCTTCACTCAAAACGTACCAAGCGTAATCAGTTTTCGCTTTTTCCGCTCATTCGTTCCTCGTTTTTTCTACTGCTGCTGAATTGATAGAAAACTACCGAGAGGAATAGAATATAAATACGTAATATAATTAGATAAAAAACAATGTGCGTTTGGAGTCATCAAAGGGAGAAAGAAGTTACAGAGTTGCTAACTTCATACGTTTAACCAATCTTTCATTTTCGAGTGTCATTTCCATTTCCCATCTTTCGGTCTGCTTCATTTTTGTGATGTGTATACACAAGTGTATCGTATTATTCCATATAGGCATATAATAGAATAGCTTAGTAAGTTGAACGTAATAATTGTTATCATTTCCTGCGTAAGGGTTTCTGGTCACACTAGTGTAAATAATTGATTGAATTGTCATTCATTTTTACTCCAGTCAGAACATATTTTTATTTTAGTTTGTTTGGCTGGCTGGACTCGGGGTTAATTTTTTATTTATTACTATTTCTACTGAGCTTCAATTATTTTCTCGTTGGAAAACTTTTGAAACCCGTGAAAACAATAATTTTGGAAATTCACATAACCTGTATCAACCAACACCCAGAAAGTTGTTTGCTATGTAGCTATTTTGCCTTTTCTTCTCGTTGTGTCTCCCACTTGAGATTACTGATAACAGGATTTTACGTCATCATTTTATCATTTTCATGCATCTTTTATACTCTAAAGTGTCTATTTCAAGCCAGATGTACAAACTTTAACCGTCTATTTTCATTTATTCTCTTTTCACCAAAAAATCTCCCTCTTTCTGTTTCGGTAAAGTAGGTAGAGATGAATTATTTTATGCGCTGCTGACTGCTGATGTGAGATACAAGCGGTGATAATATTCGAGGTCTCTCCGAGTAATTGGAAAGATTTATGTTGATATGAAAAGGAAATAGTTATACCGAAATTACAAACATTTATCCTGTATCCATAAGCCATATGTATATACTGCATTCACTTTACACCATACAAGGGACATACACCGTAATTCTAATGCGATGCGCTCTCGCTGCATCTTACGCGGTTTCACTAGAGTCTCATAAAAAACGGTTTTGTGAAATAAGTGCATGTATAGTTTCGAGACTGTAACTCGTGCAAAGATATCCTCTTTTCATTTTATTTGAAGAATCTATATAGTTGATAGTGTAGCTGGGAAAGTAAATAAAAAACTAACAGTAACGCTATTGTTTAAAGCGACGCACGTCATGCAACGCAAAATTACTTTGTAAAAAAAAACCTGTAAAAAGCCACGATAAATATGGTTTTATACTTTACCTTGACTTTTGCTGAAGGCAATTTCTGGATTTTTAGTAAGCATATTATGGAACGGATACTAACGAAAACGTTGCCTTGTCTCACGTCACGTCATCATCATCTGCATGCTGTGTTTGGATGCAAGTACAACAGAAACGATGAATTCCCTTTGAATTTAACATGCATGTTGTATTAAGTGTGTAATGCATAAAACGAGACTAGTAAAACTTGACGTTTTCATTGCCATCATCAAAATATTTTTTTGATAATATAGTTTACTAAAACATAATTTTTATGATACACACGTGTACATCTCGGTATGTACCACGTACCATGTATCTATAAATGCTTATTTTACTGCACATCACACACAACAAGTTAAATTTACCATTTAAATGCGCATTTACTTATTAAAAATCATATACATTTCACTAAAAATTGTCCTTTTACCCCGAGGTAGAATTTTTAGCATCTTTAATTTATTAAAAATTACATGATAGATTCGGTTCCTCCTTTTACTCCTCTCTTTTCATCACTAAAATGTTTTGTAGTTTGATTTTCAGCTGCACTCTGTTCCTTTCCACAACTCCCATTAGAGCAAGAGTTTGTATACCATGACGCACATGAGACATACATTTGTATAGTTTTTGTCTATATTGTCATATCGTACCTATCATTAATGTTTCTTACATAAACATTTACACAGGTGGTGGTATATATGTCAACTGTTACTATAAACCAACTTGTAATCATGGATGTACTAAACATATGGATATCGGAACAATGTTAATTTTTTGAAAGTATATGATAGAAACTTTAAAACTTTATTCCTGCTTGTCTGGTTGCCTGTGCCTTAGTCCTAGTCCTGTACCTACTTTCTTAAACACTAAAAAACTTTCTTCTCTTTTATTATATACATACTTACATACATAGGTAATGATAAACCTATTTTTATGCTATGACGGTATCCCACTTCCACTGAAATCGTTGGTTTACGATACAACATCTCATTTACTGAAACAATGGAACAATGGGGGAACACAAAATTTATTCAGAAGAAAGCAACTCACTGAACGGAACAAAAGACGAGATTGAGTAGTGTATAACAATTTAGTTCAATAAGAAAATAATAAGAAATGTTGCTTCATAAACGTTCTCATTTATGTTCCAAATACCCCATGCCTAGTAAATCTACAATAACATGTACTTGTTTTACGTAACGATTCCATACGTGACAACCTAAAACTCATTGTTTACTAGTGAATGGGCGACAGTGGAAAATGGAGATAGATGTTCAAAAACTTTTGTTTTAACTTTATTTTTCTTCGACGCTAAAGTATATTCTCGTGTCGGTAGCTATATTTGTTGGATAGAGTTGTATTTCACTGATGAGTGCCACCAGAAACTGGTTTTTACAAACAACTGGTGCCCTTTGTGCTCTTGTGGAAGAGTTAGCATTCATCAATAGATTAAACAAACACCATGTTAGTATAATTTTTGTGATTAACATAAACATAATAAGTATTTCAATACTAGAAAGTAGGACAGATGGTGGGATGCAAACCGCGCTTTAGGTTTCGTTTTAAATACTTTGTTTACTTTGTCAAACTTTTTGTGAAAGAATTCGAAAAGTAATCTGGGGAAAACACAAAACAAAAGGGTTGACTTTTTGCGGACTATTATGAATTTACTTGGATGTCTCACGGAATACGGGAAATATTTAAATATATTTACATAAGAAAAACCACGCATGTCAGACATGCTGCTAAAACTTTACTGAATGTGACACTGTTCCTCCGTCGGTATGACACGTATTAAGTCATCATTCTGCATATATTTTGGAAAATTCTACCAGCGGTTGCACCAATTCCAAATACTACATAAATTCTATTTTGATCAGAGAAATCGACAAACGAGCTCAACAAAATGCACAGACTTGCTTGTTTTGTCGCCTAACATTTTTTTCTATACGGTTGTAATAAAGGTTGTAGTATTGATAACCAGTGGAATTGTAAGTTATGTTGAATGTGCAACAGACAAAGACATTACAGCATATTGTATCATGCCAATGATAAAACTAGCTGAGTCTGGGGGACAAATGAAAAGTGCTCCAATTGCTGCCAGAGCACGTTCCAGTGCCAAATAAATGTATCTGGTAAACGTAGTTTGTAGCACATGTGTATTTACAGATTTGGTTATGGTCGGTCGATGGGAACTTTTACGGCAAAAATAAATGAAGCTTATAATTTTTACTCGGAATTTTTTCAACATGTTTCCATTTGTTATGTTCAAAGAGTTTGTCTTGCTGTTTGGAAGATACTGTGTAAGTTTGGCAATACTTTTAATTATAAACGATGGCATCAAGATGCTAACAACTTTCTTGTTTCGTTGATTTAGTCATTTAGAAAAGCGAGTTTAGACCCAGAAAATATCAGATTGTGCAAACTTGAAAAATGAAACAAGCAGGGTTGCCAAACTTTATGCGTCAATACAACCAGAAGAGCTCTTGTGTTAGTTTGTGAGTGTGAGATTCCGCATTGGCAAAAATGATTCTGTAAAATGTAAACCTAAAAAAAGCCTTCCCTGAGTCAAGAGTTCGCTCTGCTTTTTAATGGAATGGGAAGCAGACAACGGGAATAGAGAAGTAAGAGAAATAAAAAAACGAAAGCCAACGAATAATGGAATGAAGAAATAAATAAAATTTATGAAGAATAGGAGAAAGTGAGCGTGAATACTAATGAAACACAACAAGACTTTAGCAGTTTGGGTTTACTATCTATACAACGTGTAGTTTACATTCACTTTTTTTGCTTAATCCTCTCACCATCTTTGTCATTTTCTCCAACTTGTTAAAAAACTCGTTTTCCATTAAAATGAATGAAGAGAAGTCTTGAGTCTTGAGTGGTGGTGTAGGTATAAAGAGGAGCATGGTAGACAACATTGCATTACTGGTTGGATTCGCTGTAGTAAAAAAATTCTTATTCACAACAGACCAAACGATATAGTTTGTGCAGCCACAGTAGTCAGTAGTAAACACTCTAAACAGAGATCTTTGCTGATTCTTTCATAGCCAGCTAAGCCATCTTTATTATTTTCGTTTCGTTATTCCTTTGATAGAGACGAGAGCATGTATCATTATCGCCACATACAGTGTAGGAGCTATGAAAAGCTTTCGCTGGAAGTTGAGAATTAAAATAAGATTTTTTCCAGATAGGACGCTACGCCACCATAAAGTGGGAATTTAAATTGATATACACGCGCGCTGAATTTTGTTTGTTTGGTTGACAACGTCAGCAACAGCGCCAAGGACGTCGATAAGAAGTAATGAGAAATACACACGGCAGCTTTCTCTTTTACCCGAAACTCTAAAAAGCTTTATGCCGGAGAATCTTTTACACTTTATGAAAATTTAATACCAACTTGAGCAAACATCATACACACTCAATTGACGTTCCCGTTATCTTATATATTTTTCAGAAGTACTACAACAGAGAACAGTGATATTCATAGTAGTATGGTGTATCGTATTTTGTCTCGTTCAGAAGCGCTGTTTTTGTCAATTTTAAAGACTTGATTTGGGACAGGATAAGGAAATGAATAAATATCCTGGTAGCTT
>JAHZNB010006516.1:0-14942 GCA_027744295.1 Callyntrura guangdongensis
GAAACTTTCAACTTGTATTGTATGCCATATAGCGTTCCGAGAAAAGCTTCTTGCATGGATGGATGGACACCATGCGCCACTGAACTTCCATTATTTAGAAGTGTTTTGGCTTTGGCCATTAGAAAGCATAAAGGTGTTTTCTTTTTTAGCTGCATCTAGAAAAAGTCTCTTAATTAAGTAAATGATAGGTTGTAAGAGATTCGTACACAGTCGCGAAAAAAGAAATTTTTATGCAAAAGATATGAAAATATTTTGCATTGAAAGATTCGGTGGGGCTGAGTGATACAGTATAGCTTTAAGCTGTATTCCACTTCCCCGAGACATTATAAATACCCTTTTTCTAATTCTTGTTAAATGCTATGGCCTTATTAGACAATAAGTATCAGATTAAATGGGGATAAACATTTCTCTATAAAAAGTCGCATCTAAACAGAACTCTTAGGGACTGTGACAAGTACAAAAGATGTAATTTAAATAAGGAAAATGGTATCCACAAAATGGCAAAACTTACTGAGATGAAGATTGCAAATAGACTACATTTTTCTACTAGATAGATGACCATTTCCTCCAGGGGGGCAAAAAATGTCCTAGTTTCAATCAATTAGTATTTCGAGGCCTCAGCCTATGCATGTAATTGGGAACAAATCAAAGTCAAACCCACGACCAAGATAAGACTGCATGCACTGCAGTGCCATCAATCATCAATCAATGATAATAGCTAAAGGGGATTATGATTTGATTGAGACATGCCGATTGGTTTGCCAACAGAAGATTTGCATGGTTCAGTTTTCATAAAAAATGAACGCTGTGGTAGTGGTATTACTAATTTATTTTAAGTCGCAGTTTTTGGTCCAGAATCGAGGAAAATAAAAAAAACAAAATCCTTGTTAAATAACCGAATTTTTTTTAAATGTACAAGAAATTTCTTTTTTCCGATACACCCTTTATTTTCCTCGATTCTGGACCAAAAACTGCGACTTAAAATAAATCTTCTATAGTATTGGTTCTTATGGTGCTACAAAATAAATGCTTTAAAAAATTAGATTTAGAGCCTAAACGGTGCGGTACGCTTTTTCCCCTGCACTGCAGCAACCAGCTGTTGTTTTGTGTATCATTTATGTATGAAATGTAAGAGTTTACGAGTTTGGGAAAACTCTGCCTGCTGTCAGCTCTCTTTCTCTTACTGAGCGAGGAATCAAATTTTGGAGTTTCCCAACGACGACACATATATTTATTTAAAAAAATAGTGAAGTGTCTACCATCCTTATGGCATCCAGGGAAAAGATCTCTGGAAGGACCCTGAAAGTTCTTTCCAGGGATGACCGGGGAGATGGAGATGGTGAAAAAAGGAGACGGGACAGGGAATCTAAAAGAAGGGACGAACGGGAAAAACGCAGGGATAAAGAAAGTGATAAACCTGTACAAGGTCCTATTGTCCTTCTGAAGAGACCAGACACAAAGTCCTCTGGAAGCGGAAGTTCAAGTGCATTTTCTGGTGAATCATCTATTCAATCTGAAAATGCTTCTGGCTCAACTAAAGTTCATACCACGAGTGGTCCTACTTTAATTTTGCAACGGTCTTCCAAGAAGGAGCACGAGAATGGAGATCAGTCTACAACAGAAGTAAACTATATTTCTAGAAATCACTTGCCACAGTGACTTACCATTCTCCTATCTCAATACTTGTGGTTTTATTGTGCCTAAAAGTGCTTACTGGTATATTTACAATTATTGTAGAAAGTAAAAATTGCAGCGCCTCCATCGGTGACTGAGTTGTTAAAAGCAGCCTATCGATTTCCGAGAGGGCAGGCAATGCCATTGATTGACACAAAAATGAAAATGTGTCACTGGAAATCATTTGATTACGATGCGAATAATTACACAGGGAACATGGATTACCTGGTAGTTACTGCAATAGGAAGGCCCAATGTCGGTAAGTACGAAGAGAAAATGACATATCTACTCTACTCATGTGAGCCAGAAAAAATCCTTCCAACAGAGAGTATTTTGAAAAATGTTGTAAAATGACATTGTCCACTATTGGCAGGTAAATCATCCATTCTATCTTATTTGGCTGGAGAGGACAAGTTTGGACCAAGAAAAATATTTTTGCCACGAAATCGCGAAGAAGAAATGCACACATCTATCTATATTTCCAGTGACCAGATTGTTTTCATTGAGTTAAGTTCAGTATATAACCAGGCAGCAACAAATGAACTCATTCCATTAGTTTCACAACTAGGCGTTTTGGAGGTTTCTAATGTGGTACGTTTCTATTAGTTTGTTGGTGGTGCTTAAAAATGCTGCTCTTGTACATTTCACCCTTTCGGCTTAATTTTTTCCTGTGTTCGTAATTGATTGTTTATTGTTCTGTAGACCTGGAACTTACGACTATTACGGTGGGCATTGTCTGTTAGTCATATTATACTGGTCATCAGTGAAAATGTTGTTGAACCGAATGTATTTCAGCTTATGACCTCCGCGGAAATTATACATACTCTGGTGAGAACAAGTTGCACATTAAAGCTGCTGGGAGAGCATTTTCCCTAATTCAAAATTGTTGCTTTTTATAATCACGAATTCACGATTTTATGTTGCATTTCTTGGGTAGGACTCTGCACTTGGTGAAGGAGCCTATCCAGAACCCATTTATATTTGTAATAAGGCCAACGTGGAAGTGTTGGACAATCCCACACTAGCTGATCAGTTTCAAGAGCACTTTACATCAGTTACAGGAAGAACACCTAGAATTGAAACAAACTACTATTTGTTACCTCACATGAAGTATGACATGGAATATTACAGGTAAATTACACTTATAGTACATTACAGCTAAAATTCCTTATTGTATACTTGTTCTCGTATATACATGGTCTGGCATACTATTAAGTTATCACAGTCAGTTTTACATGTTACTCATACATTCATTATATCAATAGGTTTCAGCGCTTCAAGGAGTCCATACTTCAATTTAACAGATATAATCGTGCTCCTTTTGCTCAGGATAAGGATGGACATGGCAAAATTAGTACAAAAAAATAATATACAAGATTGGTTTCAAAATGCATCTCGGCTGTGGGATGAAATGAACTCTCTGAGTTATTTTTCTTCATATGTTAAGCTTCTGCCCTAATGTCAATGTACTTTTGTTTGCAACAAATCTTCCAGACCTGTAAAAAGGAAATATTTTTGTCTGTGATAAGTTGAAGCCAAACAACTGGCTACACTGCATATTTTTGCTTTGGATTTCGAGCTTGTTTCGAGTTTCCACTTTGTAGGCAACTACAAAACTGATTGTTGGTTCTATTAAAAAGTAGTATGTATTATGGTGTAGTATGGGTCTGTGCGGTAATCCAAAATTCTGGGTATACTAGAGTACATTCTCGAAGCCTGACCATAACACCGAGAACCTCTCTCGGTTATAACGGATTGTATCAAAGGAAAGTAGCCATGGAAAGCCTGCCGTTTAAGCTCAATGTTACTGCGAAAGCTAAGGCTGTTTAGTTGTGTAATAAAGTTGTAACGAGATAAAATCGTTGAAATGTTGAAATTCGAAAACTCATTACTTGATTCTGAAAAATAAATATTATTCCCGTTGGTCGAGTGTCATCAACAAAATCGTGTACACTTTTTCTAACCGCGTCCAAAACTAATTGTCGGTCATGTGACATGATTAATTCCTGAAATAAAAAGATCACTTGTCTTAAAACAAAATTCACCGTAAATTTACCGTTTGTCTGCTCATACGATTAGTTTTAACGTAACGTGACAATGTCGTCCATGAAGCTTACACCGTTCGCACCAAAACCTAGGGAAATCACTCCGGCTCCTGGGGACACTTCATATGCACACTACTGGGAATACTTTCTAGATTTTTTGAAATATCGTTCATTTCGAAGAATATACATTTTTACTGGAGGTGCGGGAGTCCTCCTTACCGCATGGTATCTGTACAATAGGCTTAACGAAAATCAAGATGAGCAACTCGAATCCACACCAGCTGCCAGTTTACCATCAACCAATTTAGTAAGAAGTCACGTTAATCTAAGTAGTAGTAACGGAAATAACACGGAGATTCCTAAGGGAGACCCGTTGGAGAGCAAGGTCGTTATCCACTGTTGTCCAAGAGGATTCTTTGTACCCTCTATTGCGACCGAGCCACTAAAATTGGAAACCTTTCTGAGGGTTGCAAATGTTCCTTACGAGGTAGTTTTGGGAGTAATTTGAACTTTTTCAATTATCATATTAAAAAACACATTTCTTCAGTTGCATTTTTTCCCATCATTTTTAGGTTATTTTCTGCAACGAATACGAGGCTCCACTTATGACATATGGCGAGAAAGTTGCAAACGATTTCCGAGAATGCATTCGCATCTTATCGGATGTCTTTGATGTGAATCTGGAGAGTAAGGATGCTAGTGCAAGTAGGAAAACTGCTTCACATCTGGTTGATATCAGCCTGGAAAATCATTTTGCATGGGCCATCTTGATTTGGCGTTGGATATATGATGAAGGAAAATCCATGAATAAAATTCACGCTATGAACGCTCTCGGGGAGGAGGTAGTCCCTGAGGTAGCACAACGTGTCAAAGAAGCTATCCGATTTCATCCGATAGGACAAATGGATAAAGTCGAGTTTCAAAAATCGATATCTCAAGGAATTCACGATCTTTCTGCAGCCCTCGGAAAGCATAAATATTTTCAAGGTCAGGAACCTGGAGCTGTGGATTGTCACGCTTTTGCCATTCTCTCACAGATAATGTGGAATATGCCAGGCTCACCTTTTGCCAACCTATTGAAGAGTATGCTTACTTTCCCTCATTTTGTTTAATTTTAAAGGAAATTTTAACTTTAACTACAATGGATAACTGGTTTCTAGAATATGGTAATCTTATGGACTTTTGGAGGCGAATAAAGGAAAAGTATTGGCCTGACTGGAATGAGCTGATTCTCAAACCGGACGAATTCCAAGAGATTTACAATGCCACAATTAGACATCACCACCGGGCTCTTCCTACGCAAAGCAAAAGAAACTCGATAAGCCGTGAAAACTGTCAAGGCTCTCATGATAACGACTCTCAAGGAACTGGCGCTAGTAATGATATTGAAACTGGCGGAACTAAAAGCAGGACCCCAGGGGCTACAGAACTTGCTTACACAGTAAGCCCCGTGGGTAATCAGTTACCCGACCCAGATGCTGTCACTGTTATTACAAAAAAGGAAGAAGTTTCTGCAGAGAATACTTTTCCACCATCTCAACCAGTCGGGATTTTGAAAGCAGGCCCTGCCACCACCAGCACCAATGGAAATGTGATCAAACCGAGGTCTGGGCTTGTGACAGCGTCCATTGGAAGTACCAAGTTCCCTGTAGAGGAAATCAACAAAGTTTCCCTTGCAACGTTGGCTAAAGAAGAATTTAACTCAGGACGATCTATGCAAAAACAGTATCAAAATTTACAGCAAAACATACTCTGCCCTCCACCCATGCAATTACCTCAACAACAGGTTCAGCAAGCCATGCAAGTTATCTGTGAACCAGTCAGCCAAATCGCCAAATATGATATGTCTCCCTCCTGCGCAGCCAGCGAAACAGCCCAACTCACACAGTCCTCCTCCCCATGGAACTCACCTGCCACAAATCGCACATCCAACTACCCAAGCACCCCAGCACCAAACAGTGCCTAAACGGGAATCAATGACACATGTCCACAAATCCTCCGTCAAATTCGCTAATGTTGCTAGTACTGAATCTACCGTAGTTCACCCTCATCATCAGGAACACCAAACCCAACACCCAACGAAAACCAGTAATGGAAACTTTCATCCCAATTTCGTCCCTCAGAGTCCCTTGAAAAGCAAATCTCAGTATCCTGGGTCTGTTGGCGAGTTATCAAAGAAACGATCTCCGGAACGTGAGTCGCCAGAACAGGTGCGTCATTCTGTAATGCAACGGTATCCAAATCCAAATTCGCCATATCCAAATTACCCGCATGCACTACAACGACAGACAAATGAACCCACTGTTATGGAAGATTTCCATCGAATGCAACACAACAGTCTTCCTCCTCCTCCTCAATACTATCATACGCTTCCTGCTTATGGACAACCTGCATATTCAGTTGCTCCCGTTCTCTTCAGTAATCAGCCACTGCCAGGTGCTATGCCGCCTACATATCCGCAAGCGATGCACTATCTACCACCCCCACCATCAACTAACTTAACTTCAAGTGACGAGGGATTGGATCATAATCCATTAAATCCGGAACAAATGCAAAAAGCAGCTCAGGCACATTTGGATGCTTATTTTCAACGGCAAAAACAGGTTCAGCGTCAGCCAGAGTCACACCAATACCCTAGCCACTATCACACCCCAGCAGGGATTCTACCAGGTTTCGTGGCTCCACCATTTGATCCCAGAAACCCCGCGGCAACATTATTACGATTTTGAGGAAACTAAACAAGGATTTATCACCAACCAGTTCTACAGAGGATCAGTAAACTATTAAATTATCTTTCAATATACAGCAAAATTATGGAAGTCAATAAAATTATTTATGCGTCACATACAAAGTTTACATTCGTCTACAAGCTTATCTCTGTTTACTGTAAAAATTGCGAAGTAATATACAATAATGCGATTCAACGTCACGACATAACATAATTTGTAATGGGAGAACATATTATGGGAATTTATACAACGTCAATTTAGTCATCAGCAAGACCCTTGAAAAAATCCGAAGTATTTTGATGACTTGACGATGGCAAGTTGTGGCGTGTCAGATCCTGGTTCTGTCCACTAGTCTTGTGATTACTCTTATTTCCTTTAGTTGCCTCTTTCTTGTCATCTTTTGTGGATTTATCTGTAACGCTCATACTTTCAAAATATGAGACATTCCAAAAGTTGACGGTTTCATCTGCACCGATGGATGCGATCAAATGACCATCGTTGCAAACGTCCATCTTTTCCACGGGATGACTAACTTTTCCCACAACTCCCAAATACTTTTGAGGAAAGAAATTGAAAGCTCGGATAAAGCCATCGTCGCCGCCACAAAGGATTATCCGTTCAGTGATGGGAATCATTGCTTGAACAGCTTCTCCTCGTCCAATTCCAGTGCATATATCGGAATGTTTTCCAAACTCGTCCCAATTAAAAATGTAGACGTCACCCTTGCCATCACCAACTGCCAGTTTGGTTTCTTGTTTGAAGACGCAGGAACAGTTAAACTCATAGTCATAAATTTCAGACTCCACCTGTACTTTTCCTGCGCGAATTTTAACGGCATAAATTGCCCCTTCTTCAGAGGTGCAGACCAGAACGCGCCGGTCATCATTACTCACCATTGAGGTAATGGCATCTTCCCCAAGACGAAAGGAAGACGTAGCAGTTGAATTTTTTGTTCGATTGTCCCACAACAGTACATTTCCATCGTCATCACCGGTAGCATATAAATTTTCGTCAATCATATAAATGGAACTTACTGGTGAACTAGTGAAAAAAATGAAAGTTTAAAGATAAGATACGATTTTAATCCCAAACCTAACCTAATAACTTGAATAATTGCATATAGTAAACTTACGGTGTGGCGTTTTTGATTGTTTTTTCCATTTTAAGTCCTTTCTCCACATCGTAAACTTTGATAGTTTGATCAAGTGATTTTCCATCCTGAGTAAATGTAATGGCTCGAACTGAATGGTCCTTGTAATCAACCTCGACCATTTTGGTATTTTCTTCAACTGAATATCGGTAACTAATTAAATTGAAAAGGGAAATTCCCATTTAGCACACAATACATTTTTACATACATAAAATTAAAGAAAACAACAAAGAAAACTAACAGCAGAATTTGGCCATCATAATTTCCGAATGCCACCTGATCTTCCACAGGATGGAACGATAACGATGACGGTATCGCCTCTAGACGCAATTCGGGAGGATGATTCAACGTTTTCTTCTCCTTAGCTTTGATTATTGCTTTTACCACTGGATCTTCTTCATCGAGGTCATTATCATCATCCCCTTTCTGCTCTTGCTGATCGGTTCCCTTGTCCGTCCCTGCTGGTTCGGCATCTTCATCACCAGATGAAAAATCAGAATCACTGCTGTCCGAACTGAGGCTTGAAGAATCATTTTCATCCTCATTGACTCCCATGGGGTGATCCTCTTCATCTATCGGATCGTGATTAGTACCCATCTTCTAATCCACTTGTACTTCCAACCTTTGACTTAAAATAAAATAGTAATAGTTTTAAATCAGATGACACAACCTTTATTTTGCTCTCATAAACAATTCAATTTTCCACCACAGCCGTAGATGTCAGATTTCTAACAAGACAAAAGATTCATTTAATACACTCTAAAAACACAACTTGCGTTTCAAAAAAAAGTAATAGCAATAGCTTGCTTTCAGAGACAAACAAATAGTCTAGATGACGATACCTACACACGCTTCGACTTTCAAAAAACAACCTTGTTTATTGATCCGATCGAGAAGAACCAAAGGTATCTCTTCTTCTGATAAGGAGAATTTGAAAGGAATGATAACAACGACAATGCACAACATACACCATAAAATATACACTATACATACACATATCCGTCAAAACAGAGAAAACCACCCGCATCCGACGATGAAATGCAAGGAGAACCGATTACATACGATACGACTCAAAGAAGTGTTTCCCCATGAAATTCACAGGGTGTCTCACCTCGCGGCTTGGTAAATAAGAATAGTCTCTGCCACTTCTTCATGTGACTCGTTGTGCACAAATAGATGTGTTGAATGTATCTGCTAATGCATAAATGTGTAAATGACGCGCTCAGGGAGACAAAGTCAAAGAGAATTTATAACACGATTGTTCGTGTAGGTATGTTTCATAAGAAAGTTTTTCTTTCGTTTCGTTTCTTTCGTTGTATTTAAATTTTACCATTCGATATACCATTTTCCAAGTCACATTCGATTAGGTCATATCACAGACAATAATTATGCTCATGATTATGATAAAACAAAGAAAGTACATAACACGATTGGATGATTGAGTGTATTATTATTAGAATTGATCATACAACTCAAGTTAGTTTGATAGTTTGGTATATTTTTATTAATATTTTTTAGCTATGGTTTGTGTTTAGGAAATCACTTCTCCTGCCGGGTATTATCATCTGTAGTCGTTTTAAACTGAATTATGTATTTAGTGACCCCGTTTTGGTTGGTCTGCCCCTGCTGTTTTCCATTCCATTTAGTTCCAAAATAGTGTACGTTAGAGGTACTGCCTCCATCTGAAACAACGTGCATGTTGACCTGACCCGTGGATGTAAATTCTGCTAAGTTTGCATTCAAGTTCATGCCAAGTAGTTGGCTTCCTCCAGTTTGATGACCTCCTTGAGATTGCTGATTCCAGCCATGGTTGCCACTGTTCCCAGATGGGGTCGACTGTGGTGGAGACCATCCCGTTGACTGTGCTTCCGGTTTTAGTTCCGACAAAGGAGTCTGCATCTTACTCTCTTCTTCCAATTGATGATCCGTTGGACTTGCCGAAGCGATGGAAGCGAGGACTTGCGATGCACCGCTTGGCGTTGAAATCGACGAACTAGATGGATCTGAGGAGACTGGTTTGAAAATTTGTTGATCTGTTCCTGTTTCATGATTTTGGGCCATATTTTGTTCTGGAGGGGAGGCCACATCAAGTGATGACAGCGGCGGTAATAGGGCAACAACGGATGAACTATATGGATCTGAGGAGACTGGGTTGAGAATTTGTTGGTCTACTCCTGTTTCATGATTGTGCGCCATATTTTGTTCTGGAGGGATGGCCGCATCAAGTGATGACAGCGAAGGTAATAGGGCAACAACGGATGTACTAGATGAATCTGAGGAGACTGGGTTGAAAATTGGTTGGTCTGCTCCTGTTTCATGATTGTTTGCCATATTTTGTTCTGGAGGGATGACTTCATCAAATGGTGACAGCTGAGGTAAGGGAGCAACAACGGATGAACTGGACGTCTCGTTTTTCGATTCCTCAAATTGAATATTTTGGGAGTGATGAGGAATTTGCTGGGCAGAAGACAAGGCTGGTATTGGACGCAACGGTGTGAGAGGTTTCAGTGTATCAAACGCCATCATCGGAATCTGAACTGAAAGCAGTTTATCTTTTTCCCCTGGAGGGAAATTACTTGCGAAATACCAATTGCCATATTTTTCATTTTGGTTAAACAATGACATCGCAGTGTCCACAAGAGTTGGAGACTTGCCAGTTACTGCAACTATAGCCCTTGTTCTCTCTCCATCGTCCCTTAATTTTGCTGCTTTTGTTTTAATAAAAAAAATTAATATGACATTTAGTATGCTCAAATTAGGAGTCCAATTAATAAACTTAAATATTTATAAGCACTGTATCGGTACCTGCACTTTGCTGGCAAATAATTAACACAAATAGCAGGATCTTGTTGTAAATATTTCCTGTACAACCACCCAAATTCATTATTTTACTGGAAGAGAAAAAACGGTTGTTCGATGTTCCGTTTTTAGATAATCACAGTTTCTTGTCCTTGACTCCCCTATGGTATTGGGTAGAAGTGACATATGTATGGGAGTTGAAATGAAATCCGAAAATATTTAGAACAATCAAAACAAGTTTATTTTCCACTATTAATTCCCTCTGGCGGATATGTTACTTTGTGAGAATGTTGCATACTGTCATTTACAATTAGGAGTTTGATCGAACGGAAAAGGAGCTCTCTGCCTTTTCCTTAAGAAAACATTGGAATTCCTTTAGGAAATGCGATATAGGTATATAACGTATATTATGTGGGCCCCTGTAACTACTTCACGAAGGTACTTGCAAGTTCAGAGTGCATTTAAACGAAAAGGTGTAATTAGCTATTAATGTATGCGTGTATTTTTAACTCATACACATTTATAGCATAGCATAACTTATAATAAGTTATGCATGAACATGAACGTAAATCTATTTATATGTATTGAACAACCCTTTTCTAGCATTCCTGCATTTCGTCTGAAAGTTGAGATTTTTACGTACAGCCAGTGCAACAACGCAGTTGACTCTCGCCCGTGATTTATGGATTGCCCTCAAAAGGCAGCATTGGCAGCAAAGTAGATATTCTACAGAAAGCAGGGACGGCAAGGTGATCTCAAAAGAATCCTTTTTCCACCATGAAACTAAAACTGCTAACAAGAAAGGGGTACGGTCGTAAAAAGAACGTAGCTACTTTTACTGGTGGCATTTGAGTAACAAATTTGGGGAAAATAAATTGACTATATGCGATCTGTGTACATACACGGTACAATGTATAAAGAATGCGTAACATACCTTTATACTTACCTTTGTACCTATATTTGCATGTCCATATTTGTACCTGGAAGTTATTATGACGTCCACGACGACAGACAGGATACAGGATAATCATAATCATCCACCGTTTAACAGCAGGAGGAATGAAAATGTAGTGGTAAATCTTCCATGCATGGGTTACATAGAAGGAAAATGCTCATTTTCACCCTGTTTAATTTTCAGTATTTAATGTGCTTTTGGGTGCAGGCTATAAACAACCTATTTATTACATGCACATTTTTGTTGTACACCTCCAAATTATTGTTGAGCAGCGCCGCGGGGAGATTGTTACTTGCATGATTATTTTTACAGGGTACCAATGTGGTAATGGTAATTAGAGACATGAAGTATGAGCATGATTTTGTATTATAATATTCATTTGTGCTAAAAGAATTTTTGTGCCATGTCTCCAGAGAAAAAGAGTGGATTTTGCCTTCTAACATACAACAGCACAACAATAAGGCATCACTCCAGCAGTGTTGTCCGTATGAGCATGGTGAGTGTAATGTATTTTTCTTCTTTCATTTTAATTAATAGAGTCTATTGTTAGAATCTAATGTAATGTCAGTTAAACTCCCATTGGGAGAAAAGATTTCATCATGAATTTTAAATGAGAGATTCTGAAAGGAGCCTCGTACCTAGCCTATGCCTATAATATATGTAACCCTTACCTTGCGAAACGATAGTTGTTAGAATATGACTAACCGTCCCTGGAAATTTCAAGTAAAGACGTTGTTGTAATCGGATGCTATCCAGTCTCACCAGTTCCCATTAACCCCAATTTTCTAACAGAGATAAATGAAGTCCCTCGCGTTTTGAAACAGCAATATTGTTTATTCAAATTACAAATCTCAATAATTATTTTATAGTATATATTCTGACAACAATATAAGTATAATAATATAACGCTTACATTTACACAACATAATTTACACTAACGAGTTGTTGTAGTTTTGTACAGTAGCAGTGAAACGGGTAGAAAATAAGTTTTTGGACAGTTACTCTCTTATAACTTCTACCAGAACACCATACAACCATATTGGTACTGTAAATCAACAAGAAATAACCTTAACGGCAGTTAAAACAGAGGCAGGCACTGATAAAAAACCATGAAAAAACTCATGAAAACAAAAAATTAAATCATTGTTACTACAATAAACCACTGATAAACAATGACATTATTTTTCGTTTAACTTAACCATAAAAGTTAATGAAACATTTTTACACAATTAAGTCAAATAACTCTACATCATGCTTGACGTTTCATTAAAACAGAACAGTTGAAGTTTTTATTTTAATTGGTATTGTATTTACTGCTGACAACATTCAGCGATTCGGGTCTGTCCAGCACCTACAAAATTGAAATTAAACTTGACAATGTATGACTACGAATCGAATAGTATCGGGTCCTCGGGACACTTAAACGACTGTTTCAAAATGAGCTCGAATTACATACATGAAATTGCATTCTACTAAAACCGTAAACATATCATGACTGGTCGTCTCACAACTAGTAGTTTTGTTTCAATTTTTCTGTTGTTTTATCTTCTAACAGGGAAAGTGGTTGCCTCTCAAATTACGCTGCCCCAACAAACTACTAAAAATCTTTCAATAATAGGAACTTTACATAATAATCTTAATCTTATAGTAAATAGATTTTTTTACATATTTATATTGCGTCTATTTTCAAACGCAAAATGAAAAGGAAAATATGAAATATTTACATGCATATTTACACAAGCTAGTATATTATCTTGTTGATAGTGGGTAATTAGGTCAATTCAATTTAGATTTTAGAGATACATGTACCTAATTTCATATAGTATTCATGCATATGTTACCACCATTTCCATTAAAGCTGACAACAATTACAGCTACAAATTACATTAAATGAGATTAGCGTTTCTTTTGCGTTAGTTAAGAACATGGCACGTTTGAGTGTATTCAATCTATTTTTACATAGCATAATATATTTTATACTCACATCAGATGAATTATAACTATAACTACATCGTAAAAAGAATATTTGACGACACTGGCTGTTGCTTCCACCATATTACGATTGACAGTGTTTTCTGCGAAAGGGCGGAGCGTTAGAATAATACAAAATACATTTTTTTGGTGTGTCGTCGTGCGTAATGATCCAGGGAGGGGAAGGGTGATATGGAATACGCACGATTTGTGAGAGGAGAGTGCTTTGTAATTTGAAACGTCGAAACCGCACGTTGTCTACACGGTTAAGTAGTACTAGAGTAATAATATCTGTTAGTAACGTCGGAAAGACTCTTGCGGCGAGGAGGAGTTCAAGCTCCTCCATCCTCCACTCCGTGTTGGAGGACTATTTCCGCCTCTTCCATCGTTGTTGTTGTTGTTGTGGTGGTGTCCCGGACAGCAGTAAATCGGGGTACTTCTCGACGACGAGGACGAGGAAGGATATGGATGTCGGATAATAGGTGGCTGTAGTTGTATGGGAGCCAGTTCTGGATAGGCCAACTGAGTTTCGTAAGTCATCTCTTCTATCGTCGCAATCATTTTGTCCCTGTTCACAGGAGTCGATGTCCACTGGGGTTGCTGGGGGTGGTGATGTTGCGTGGCGTGGAGGTGATGGTTGTTTTGTTGTTGGTACTGTTGGAAGAGGAGATTGTCAAAGCCGTTTGTGCCCACTGTAGAGTTTATGGCAGCAGAAGGAAGTATTGTTGTCACATAACCGTTTCCATTTGTGATCATTCCACTTGTATTCCCACCATTGCCATTGTTTTCCGCAAACAAAGGTGCATCCTGAGGGGGAGGCACTGGCGGCGTGGCAATTTCCGGCCTGTCTCCTTCATGAGTGTAGTAGTGAGCAGCGTGGTATCTGTTTCTAACTATAACACAAATAGCCGCGGAAATGAGAATGATGATGATAAGGAAGCAGCCGAGGAAGAGTCCCAGTCGGGGATCGTCTACCCCAGGAAGGATGGATACTGGCTCCGCGCCATTATTACACCATTCCAAGTTTTGTTCCTCGAGACTGAGCAAGGATCGTCCAAGAAGTGCACCAGGACCACTGCAGCGTAAACAGGCGGGACCCGTGGAGCCAAGAGCACACCCGTCCTTGAATAGATGAGTACGCTGAACCCATTTCAACAACGGAACAATATGACAAAGGTCACACTGCCAGGGATTACCTTCAAGTCGGATGTCAACAAAAGTTGCTACGCGGTCAATGTGAAGCAAAATGTCGGCATCCAATCCTTTCATGCGGTTTTTGCTTAAATCCAACACTTGCAAATTATGCAAATGACTCAGTTGGTGGAGATACAGTTCCGAAAGACGGTTCCCACTTAGGTTCAATTGCCTGTGCACAGTATCATAAAATACAACGATATCATATTATCAAATGGAAAACATGTTTGGAGCTTTCACATCGAGAGCAGTACATCTCAAAAGTCATGGGGTAACGTGACAAAGAATCCTTAATTTGCATAATTGATACTGTGAAACCCTTAATGGCAATAAAACTGAAAATAATTAGTCAAATAATAAATTCTTTGCCTCAGATTTCCTTGCAGTTCAAACAGATCCAGGGGTAATTCATCGAGATCATTGTA
>JAHZNB010006517.1:0-14122 GCA_027744295.1 Callyntrura guangdongensis
TACTTAGGAATTTGCTTTTTATTCTAAACAGTGCCCATATTGTTCAAAGAGATTTCTCGGACCCGGATATCTTTTGGCCCACATCCAACGCAGGCACCAAGGTCTTCCTTTATACCCTACACTACCTTCAGGATCAACCACTATGGTTTGTCAACATCAAGTTCCACAGACACCACAGGCATCCCACCATCGGTTCCCCCATCCACAAACACCCAGTAGTGGAGTTTACGATGCCCATATATCCCTCCCACAAGCCCCCCAACATGTGCAAACACTGATGAATCAGCAACTATTTCCAGCTGTGCACGCACAGTCTCCCTCAATCCTTTATCAGCCAACCTTCCCCAGCAATCTTTCTTTCTCAGGATCTGTTACGTCGCTAAATAACCTTCCGTTCAATCAGAATCCACCCAGTGGCAACAACATCATAAGTACCACTGCTCTCGGGAAGCGGGAATCATTTACACAAACCTCAATCCTATCAGCTAACGGTAAATATTTATACCAAAATGAACGCATAATTGGAAAACTGTCTCCAAAATCCAATTACAAAAGTGTTTTTATGGACAGAGACCTATGTCGAGTTAGAATCCACCTCACATCTGCCAAAGGAAACATCAAATACTCATATTGGTGATAGAAAACAACAGCAGGACGATCAATCATGTCATAGTTCCGACAAACATTCTCCAGATTCTTTAATGCAACTTCGAAGTTCATTTCATAGAGATTCTCCAGTCCCCCCAGTGGAAGCAACTTCGCGGTCGCTACCAGCAGCAGCGTCTCCGCTGCCAATAATGACGGGTATGTTTTCATTGCCTTCACAAAAATTCATTCTGAGAACGAACTAACTGTATTTTACTGCTGCAAAATATTATGAACCGTCAATTTTCAATATGTTAAAATTAAACTTTTTTAAATATTTCATTCCCGTCATGAAGATTCACAACAAAACTTTACTACCGTTTACTAGTCATGTAGTCTTTTAATTTCCGAATCGCCGTACATTCGTATTTTTGTTTGTGCCGCTATTTTTACAACGCCGTTCGTGCGTGTGAGATGGATGTAAAACGATAAACATACATATCTAATACAAATAGACATGTCTGTTGTACCGTAATTGCCTGCGGCAAGTTAGTAGGACATTAGATATTCTTATCATCCAACAACATGTTCCAACTAAAAGCCTATTCAGCGCAACACTACTACGGCAGAAGGATTTTTTGTGTGTGTACGTTGTGTGTATTTACTTTGATGGAATTGTTACAGTTGACGGTTCTCGTTGTCCTGATGATGATACTGATGGTGGTGGTGGTGATGCGGGAATGGTGAACACCTCTACAGTGAGAAACCATGAACGGGTGGTAGATGCAACCAAGGTGGACGTTTCTCGAATACCAAATCAGCAAGAAACCCATTGGCGTAATCTTGCGGTGGAGAAAGTTCCCTCGCTACAAAATGGAACGGAAGACACAATGAATGCTATGATTTCTCAGACTAAAGAGGTACATATTATTATATTATGCTTTCAACTGCGGGTTAACTAGTACTTTTACCAACTAAAACATGTTCCCCCATTACCAAGTCCTTTGTAACAATGTGAGGTCTACTACGCTCACTTCCCCCTCTGTCTCTAAAAGAGTCTCTATTCAATTTTGATTTCCTTCTATTCTCCTTTCTCCTTTTGTCTACTACTACTAATGATGAATCCATTATGAAATACGCAAAAATAATAAGGTTTCACTCAAACATCTAATAAGTCAAGAAAACGTACATGTAAAATGCGATTTGGATTCGTTTCTACGTCTTCTCGAGTCTGTGCTTTGCTTAAATTTTTATCTGATTCCGCCAGGAGAGGCATTTCATTTAGATGGGAAAATAATATAAATTGATAACAATCGCCCAGCTTACTTTCCCATTCAATACGTGAAATAATACATACTGCGCGCGTTTTTTATATTTGAATGAAAGGGAAACAATTTATTTAATAAGTGTGTATTGTGCTGAATTCCTAAAGGTTCCGGTTAGATTTTCTATTAATTCATCACAAAGTCGGGCGAGAGAAGATGGCGAAGTTGCAAAATCCCCTGCTGATGTTAGTAACCATCCTCAATTTGTTGAAGATCCACAGAATGCGAACGTAGGGAAAGAATTCGAGGAGTTGAAACGATTGCTGCAAGCATCGGTATGTATACATAACAGAAACTAATCTATTGTTTCATTATAAAGTACAACAGTTATTACATGGAGGTACTAGGTACACAATATACTATGCACGTGTAGGCATGTACTTTCTTCCAAATTAACCTCAAAACCTCCTACGATGAACGATACTAACACGTTTTCCTGCATAAGAAGAGTATCGAATTTCCAAAAGTGCAGATTTTTCTAGTCTTTTTCATTTCATTCTATTTCTCCTGTCTATAAGAAAAGCACTAATCTGTCGAATAACTGCATTCTCCTAAATATCTGTCCACAATGTGTAGGTCCAAGGAGAACTCAAGTCTTTAATTTCACGACTGGAAAGTCAAGAACAGTTTTGGCAAGATAAATTAGCTTCACTCCAACAAGATCATGAAAGGCAAATTCTGCTGCTTCGTCAAGAGCTACAAATACAAAGTGACCCCAGACGAAACAATAATAAGCTCCTTTTTGAGGAAAGTGATACTTTAATGCTGAATGACAATTTTCAACTTGAGCATGAAATCGGAGATAGTGAGAGGGAAGAAAAGAAAAACGTTGATGAGAGATCTGGAAACGTGCCGCTGTCATCAGGAATTATTTTGGTGGGGCCAAAAAACGGTCACCTGAAACGAACAAGTACGCCTCAGCGTACTGTGATAAATCTTGGGGCATCTCAAGACATGAGGCAAAATCCGTATGGTAAGAATGATGACGGTGGTGGTGGTGGTTTCAGTGAAAGTATCGGGATCCCCGTAGCAAAACCAAGAAAAGCTAATGTTACAGCAGAGGGAACAGTGAGACAGACATCTCATTCGCATTCTGACAAAGAACCCTTTTCTCCAGCAGCATCCAGTTGTCCCGTGCCGACAAAAGTACAAAATGTACAACATTCCATAACTCAGCATCGCCGCCAGTCTCAGCATCCTTCTTCCGAGTTGCTGCAGCAGTATCACCGTGTAGACTCAAATGAAAATGCGCTGGCACAACTAAACTCATTTTCAGAATCTGATCCAGAGTTTTTGACAATAATTCAGCCGGAGCAATTCTATGAGGAAAAGCATGGCAATTCTATCGTGCCAAATTCAAGTGACATTTCTGCTACAACTACTACCCCTGGTACAGTTGCTGTTAATAACAAAGGGAAAGTGAGCCAGGAGCTGAATCAACATCCGTTGTCGACTGGTGCTACTCCAAAAAAATCTGGTTTCGTTACAGGAATCAGCAAATCCGGTTTGACATTATTCAAGCATAAACATGAATATTGTTATGCTGCAAGCAAAACGGCAAAAATGATGTTAACGAAACCATACGGTGGCCATTTTGATTGTATCATAAAGCATACCTACCTACATATATGCTATGCCGCTTCTATCTATGCTATGAATCAAAAGAAAACATCTAAAATAAAAATGAATATTGATCTGATCATTGGTTGTTACTGATTGATGGTATGCTTTATAGGTACCAGCAGAGCGGAAGGGGAGACAGGAGGTGCTACATTAGCAGCTACCGAAATAAACTCAGATGAAGTTTCAGATTACACGCTTTCTGAGTCAGTAGATACTGGCGACTACGAACCGAATAATGACATGGCATACAGCAGGTCTCCAAACAAGACTGATAGACCGCATCAGCAGCAGCAACAACAACAACAACACCTTATTGAATTCGATGATCATCCAAGAGGAAAATCCTCTTTGAAGCAAGCTCCCACCAGAAAAAAATATGTTTTTGATGCGGACGCCCGAAAAATTGTAGAAGTTTCCCCGGATGGTGACGAGGATGAGGACGACGACGACGGAGATGAGGATGCCAATGAGAATGAGCAGTCTGACAATAACAATGATTTGAATAATACGTCTACTGGTGACGAGTTTACGGGAGGAAAGAAAGGAAGAAGCCAACTAGATTTAGTCCGTGCCAAGACAATAATGGAATTGGAACAGAACATGAGTGATATCGGGCTTAATCCAGAGAGCACAGCCATTGGAATGGAAGAAATGAAAAGGGCCCTGAAGCATTTCAAGACTCAACAAAGAGCCACCTCCGCAGATCAAATTCATGTTGGTATACAATGGAATTACATTTTCTTGTTAAAAAGTGTAATAGCAAATATTTTAGCGGTGTCAACATTTTGATATATCCTGACTTTCACACTAGTCAACTTAACATTTATTTTGTCAAAAATCGACAAACAAAAAAGCAAAGCATAAATCACAATTCGTAGACATGTGTGGGACGTAAAAAACAATATGCCTCTACTGTTTATATTGCATGGTAGATTTCCAATAAGGTCTTCATTATTATTCCATTTTAAGACGAGTTTTAATATGAACTTTTTTGTTATTGTAGGATTATGAAAGGCTGGAAAAGGAAAGAAATGCTGTGAAAACTCATGCCAAGTTTGAAGCGACAAAGTCTTCCATTGACGAGAGGCTGAATGCTATATCCTCCCTGAGTACGAAAAAGTCTCAGCGAAGCTCTCTAGTAAAGATTCTTACTGCTGTCAAGTCTTCAGGGAGGAACTTTGGAAAGCGGGTAAGTGTTCATGCATATGCCGCTGTTATTGTTCGTTTACTTTTTTGTCAGAAAAGTCTTAGCGCTCCGCTATATTTTCAAATGCTCTTTCAGCACTTGTTTGTAAAAAATACGTATGCCTAATTTCAAATTTCGGATTATGTGTGATTCATTGCAAGTCATCTTTGACAAGTTAACAATAGCATTACAAGAGTTGTTACAGAACAACAGAACCATCGGAAAAAAACTTTTATTGAAATTCGTGTTCACCATTATGCTCTTCTCACAACTCGTAGGTAGCATCTGCTGTGAAGAAAAAGCACAAATCGGAATTAGGGTCTGGAGACGACGAAAACGGAGATGAGAAACGGAAAAGGAAGTCTTCGTCAGCACCAGTCGTGAAAACAACCTTCTTTTCTAAAGCTCGCTGGACAAGAAGAAAAAAATCTGAAGGAACAACGTCAAAGAAAGAAGGGAAAGGCAAACAAAATGCAGGTGAAGGAGAACCGGAAAACACGAGTGACATGTCATCAAGTGAAGAGTCCGTGGAGGAAGTGGAACTGCCTTCATTTATGTTACGCTCTGATGCATCCCACCGTCACAGACGGGGTTCCTCTAGTCGATCATCGGAAAGGCAAGCAAGCTGTGGGGGTGGCTCGAGTCGGCAAAATTCTGTTGTACGGTCGGACACACGAACAAAAAGGTCTCGTTCCCGACCAAAGTCAGTAAAGCCGTTAAAACGCCTGAATAGCAATGCAGGTGTTGGAAATAAAAGTTCTCCGACGCAGCAACCAAAATCATCAGCTGCTAAAGCGGGTAAAGGCTGCGTTTTATTGTTTAAGACATAAAAAATAATAATTTAAAATCCTTGCATACTGCCGACTTGTTTAACTGATAGAGCAAATTACAAATAACAGTAGTAATGAAAACGACAACGATAACACTTTTCAAACTCTGTTTTTTATTGCATATACATAAGTAGAAAAGCACTCCACGGAATCTTCTCCTTTTTCTAATGTCGATGAATATGATTATGATGACGACGACGACCACAGATGTTTATATGAAAATAATGATGACGGAAAAAGAGACAACGAAAAGGCGGAACTTTCAAGTAGTAATCTTAATAGAAAACTACAAACACGTCAAGATAAAAGGCAAAAGGAAAATAAGGATACCGTAGACCAACAGCAACGTCATCAAAGTCTACAGACAACTTCTGATGAGGAAAGTTCCTCAGATGATGATGATGATGATGATGAACGGGAAAGGAAAAGGCATTTCAGTAAAGGAAAGTGTAGGCAAGAGTCTGAGGATGATGAAGATGAAGATGCAGAGCGAAAAGTGGAAGATTTTGTTTCTAGTGGTAGTAGCTGTAGCAAGACAGGTAGGTTGTTTATAACCAGGCATAAAATGGCAATGCATACCATTTTCCATTGAGAATAGCATGTAAACAACAAAAATAAATAAATAGATAAGTGAAATTGTATTTGCATTAGGAAAAGTAACTTTCCGTGAGCAATTCTAGTGTTTTTTACGTACGGCAAATAGTTTTATGTATCGTGTAGATATTATATGTACACTGAGCTCATTATTTGGGGATTTCCCTGCAGTCAATTTCCGTTCTAAGTGATATTTCCGTTGGAGTTCCATGAATGTTTCGTCATGTACCGTTTCTGTTTATGTAAACAGGGGAAAGCGAAACAGAAGGGGGAACGGAAGACGAGGAAAATGTCTTTTGCAACGTCAAATGAGATTCTGGCGAACGTAAAATCTAGTGGAATTATATCTGTCGGGAAGCTTGGCAGACGGAAGAGTGAAGATGAGCTACAGGATATGGAAGATAATGACCAAAGCCAACTAATGGGAACCCCGAAACATTCATCTGGAAAACCAAATACGATAATGAAAGACGGGAAACGATACAGTGAGATGTCAGATACTCGCCTTAAGGAAATCAAGAGGTATGTGAGTAAAAGCAAACGAGAGGTTACCCGAGACGAAACATCATTCAGCGAAGAGGATTCCGGAGAAGAGCTTGATAATGGACGAGCACGCAAAGAGAGCAGAGAAGACGGGCACAGAGGAGAAAGCAAACAAAATTATCCTCGAGAAAGGTCAGTGTATAACGACGTTGGTGAATAAATGAATCGTCCATTCTAATTCTGTTGAAGTAGTTTATTTGCTTCTAGAGTTGAAGGAGGATTATTTAATTATCCAAATCATTTATGCAAACAATCTTTCAGGAAACGCTTGTTTGTCTAAATTATAAATTATCCTCAGTCAGAAAATAGTATTAGCCAAAGTCCTTCCACACTAAATTATCGTACGCTAAATCATGTTTATAAAAGAAGCTTTTAAGTTCGAAATCATGTAAAAAATTCGATTTTTAAAGGAAAATGGCATTTGTGGAGAAAGTCAGTGGAGATTCTCACAGCTCCAGGATTCCATCTGCTACTAGCACCAACAAAATGCAGCAACCTCGGTGGGCTACAGTAGGAAACGTGGAAGACGTTCAGAAATCTCCGGAAAGAACAGCGATTTCCCCATCTCATTACAATCAACCACAAACTCAAAGTGAGCCAGGCAAGCAAAGCGTGTCTAAACCAGGGTTTTCTGAACGCTCAACAAGAAAAACGCTTCGACCTGCCTAAAAAAGATGACGAGAGCGAGTGGAGTAATGATAGTAGATTAAAGTCTACAAATGTCACTGAAACTGCTGCTGCAGCAAGAAGAAGCAATCTACATCAGTCTCACTTTCTTACTTCGACTCCTGTAAGAAAGCAAATCCCTCCGATGACAGGATCGGGGCACGCTGCGACAACAACGGCTCGACAGCAGCAACTAGACAGTTATGATGATATGAACGATCTGGATGATTTACTCAACACCACGTTTAGTGATGAGGAGCAATCCGAGGAAAAACAACAACCAACAGAAAGCAATACACAGACTAAAAACGCAGAAACGCTTGCTACTACTGCTGGTGTGGAAAGTTCTAATTTTAGAAGAAAAGCTGCATCTACAATGGCAATGCAGCCAACAAACCATCACCATCTTTCAGGATTGTCCATGGCAAATCTTAGAAATAGGGCGGAAGCCCAGAACAAATTGCTACATGATATTACGGGTAGAGAAAGGCCTGTGTCTCGCAATTCGTGGGACTCCCAGAAATGAGTTGTCAGATTAATACAATATACAACGTTGTAATATGAATAAATTATATGAAAATAAGGTGTGGTTTGAGAATGAAAGTTTGAAAGTTTTCTGAATCTCATATGCAGATAAAACATTTCAACAATTTTGTGAACCAAACTGTTATGTTTATATTGTATATAACTATTTGTGTGATTATTAATTCGTAATTCTTCTCGTATGAAAATAAACTCAGGTACTGATGTGAATAATGGCTGTATTTTATGATCAATAACCATAGCTGTGTGTTATATAGTTAGTATTAATAAAAATATATTTGAAAACATTTTGTCATTTCGTTATATTATATTTATGCTTTACTATGCGTGCACCGATTCTTAAGATTTCAAGTTTACCCTTTTCCGTTTGAGTAGACTCGATAATTTTTATTAAGAGCTTCTTGAAGAATGTTTTTACTTCAACCAACGCTACACATTAAAAACCCTTTAAATGCATGAGAATCATATAGTGTATAATATGCCAGTTTGTAGCCAAGTCGTTTTGGTTTAGAATGTTTCTCTTCGTTAAAAATCACAACCAGAGGTTCACTTTATGCCTAAAAAGATGCCAACAGTTTGCTAACGGGACTAAACTAAAGTTAACTTTGCTGAAAGCTATGTAATCTAATTTCATCTCATACGTTTGAGTTAGTTATAAGTTAGTTTATGAAACATGACAAACGACGACATACGTAATGGTTCAACCACTCAGCCTCTCAGTCATCCAGTGCTTTTCAGATTCTTTTATATGAAAAAAACTTTTCCATTGAATTAAGATTGTTATTTTGTGGTAACAACGTAGTTGTTTTTTACTAAAGAGCTTTATAAATTAGAAAAAAAAACATTGGATAAAGTTTTTTCCTGAGCTTTAGGCACATTATAATTCTACAACTTTGCAATATTTAAAAAAAATATAAGTGCCTATGCTTATGTTAGAATAATTATATAAAATACAAATCGAAAATGTTTTAATCTACAAATAAAGAATGAGTATATGTTTTATGTGTCTATTTTGTTAATGTTTGGTCTGTTTGGAACGTTCGACTTGTTGTTTCCTTTCCTTATCAAGTTTATCCTGAGTCGGGGCAATATGAAACTCACATTCTTTGCTTTACTACGTTTCATATTGCCTCGCATCGTGTTGTTAAAATCGAAAATAAATACATATCCATTTGTAGGCTCTCACACTTTTACATGTAGATTATACATTTTACAAAAAAAATAAGTTATGTGAAAAATAAATAAGCCCGGACTTGAGAAAAGGGTACACGTCTATTTCAAAAATCACAGTCTTTTGATCCTATCACGGTGAATTTAATAAATACTAATTCGGTGCAATTCCGATAAGGCATTAATTGATCTTAAAATTAGGCACTTTCGCTATCGGAGCTATTCTATGCCAGTATATCCTTCAAGTCAACTAATGTCTTATCTGAATGGTATCTCAATAATATTTTTTAAATTATCTACTCCATCATAAGTAATAACAAGTTAGTAGTAATCATTGACGAAGTTGAAGTAGTCTGGCTCTTCAAAACGCTTTGCAGGAATAACTTCGTCAAAATAAGAGGATGACCTCGCTCTTGGAATACTTGGTCGCATTTTGTGTAGGATAGGAAATCCGCCAGTCTGTTGTAAAATGTGGGCAATGAACTATTATAAATTGATTTAATTTACATATTACGTTTAACGGTAATGTAAAAGAGGTTCGTGCGACTTACCAAACCCCAGACGATTTCCAATTGACAGAGAATGACGATTGAAACCAGCAAGAATAGAAACCGCTTGTTGATCACTGCCATTTTTTTTTTAATTTTTGGGAAGTATATCGCTGTTACAAAGTATTTAACCGAGTACGCGATAGATATTTAAAAGTTAGTGGGATTTAAAAACGAAATGTTCAAAGTGTCAGTTCGAGCAGAAATTCTCGTACAAAATTAATGTAACAGGCAACTTTTATTTGGTCTACTCGCACTGACGTTTGCATTTCGAGTGTCGGAGTGTCAGTGACAGATAGAGTTCAGTAATTTACTCTCGTCCGCCAACGGATTCTGTAGTACAAGTTCGTCAGTACAATGCCATTTTAGTCTACTACACCATCACCACTTTTCAATATCAGTTTTCATATGAAAACCAATGATGCCCGTACAAAACTTGAATGAATCATTTGTTTATTATTATTAATGTTTGGTTTTGCACTAGCTGCAAGAACCAGTTTTTACATGAAATGTTATATGCGTAACAACAACTTCCCTTCCCACTTTTATCCGTCAAGAATTTAAAGTGGAATTCGGCGTAAAGGTGTATGACCGAGATGTATATTAAGTGCATAGTTTTTAATGTTCACATAATTATTATTATGCACCGTAATTATAATATGCATAGAATGCAGAAAAACAGTACTCGTATTAAAAATATGTACATGTTCATACCAACGTGCCAACCAAACATCCTTTTCTGTAGATTACCCATTTTGAGCAGTTTCCACTTCGCTTTCTACAGTCAATAGGGGCTTCAAAGTAAAACTCGTATCAACAATACTGTATGTATGTAAACAATACTTTAATNAGCAGTTTCCACTTCGCTTTCTACAGTCAATAGGGGCTTCAAAGTAAAACTCGTATCAACAATACTGTATGTATGTAAACAATACTTTAATAAACAAGTGGTATTTTGCAGACTTAATGCCAGTGGGCGTAGAAAACAAGTGGTTGTTCGCTTCGTAACAAATAATAAGTAAGCGTATTAGGACCGATTAAATATTTTCAGAATATCATGGTTAATTATTTTTCTATTGTATACACCGTGCAACTAGCAAAAATTTCAGAGAATTTGAACAATGATAGAGATTTCGAGCGTTTTGATCAGTATTTACAGGAAAATGATGTTGGTTCACAATACAATTTATCTTATTGTTGGCAGAAGATATATATTCAATCTAGACTAGTCAATCTGGCTGTTCAAAGAATTAGTGGAGAAAATTTGCATACATAGATACCATGTAGTAGTTATTAGTTCTAATACCATCTTTAATTAGAATTCAAGCTTGAGTTCGTAAACAGGCAATAACATACACCATGACGGCTATTATGACTCACAATATGCTCGTTCCAGCGAACTAGAATTCACGTAAACTAGAAATCTTATCATGAAGCGTTTCATTGTTACATCGTAATTACAGCGTGAAAACAACAGGAAACTATTGCACTGCACAAGAGTTTTGCTCAAAATACTACAAAACTGGTTTAATCACATGAAAGACAAGCTATATAATATACTTACCAACAACACGGGAACATAAAAAAGTGTCGGAAGCTGTAACACAGACAAGAAGGGTAAGTGATATTGCCGCTGAAATGGGATTGAGGCTGTACTGACCGTTGCAAAAAGTGCAGATAAATCTGGTTATTGTCGGCAACGCGGCAGTACTAAAGTAAAATCAGTATTTGCATTAGTTTATAAACACTACGCAGGTGAACTTTTCAATATCCTGTTACAGTGTTTATAATAGTATGCTAAAGCTATACTCTGCCGGTTGTATGCAGTTAGAAAATAATATTATAAAACCTTTCTGTTAATCTGCTACTCTGTGTAAATACCTGCACAAAAACAATTTGCTTTATTTATTTGAACCACCACACAAACAGGTAATTAAAATACTTGTTATAGAAATTCCAAGATGTCTATGGCTTTATATATTTTCTGCATTCCCAGCAGTTAGCAGCGATGTCTTACACTAGAAATACTTTAACCCTTACCCTTTTCCATGTTGCTTGCATGATAATAAATCAGATGGTAGGAAAGGTTATCATTCATCAGTTTTACTTTAAAAAGCTATAAAAATATATTCTGTTGTCCTTATAATTTTGTGGTTTGCTTTCACTATATGTCAGTTAAACTAAACTAAATTGGGTTAAATTTCTAGCAAGCTATGTTGTGTAGTTGACATTTCAGATATTAAAAGCTGAACATGTTTTGGTTTTTATAATGCCCTGTTGTCGTATTATGGCTTTATTGTTTCATTGTTTGACCATTGCAGCCTGCGAGCATACAAAGATATCTTTATAAGCTCGCAGAGTGTAGCCGTTACTGCCATTAATTTTTCCCTTTCTCACAAACCAACATGCTAAAATGTGCGCACACTATGTATTTACGGGACAAAGATATCTTTATAAGCTCGCAGAGTGTAGCCGTTACTGCCATTAATTTTTCCCTTTCTCACAAACCAACATGCGAAAATGCCCGTGCTCTCTGTATTTACGGGACACATCTCGTCACATCATTTTGTAGACACTGCTATAATGCAGATATGGTGACAGACCTTGGTAGAAAACATTAACCATGGCGGAGAAATCTGAATGGAATGTAAATGGAATCTGTTGTCAGTTTCTTTCGTTTAAAATTAAAATTGCAACAGGACTTCCACATCGACGGAGCGGCAATAAGATTACCAAAGGTAAAATCAAACTTTCATGCATGCAGAAGACAGACAAGGGACTCATTCATTTATATGACAGCTACAGATTTTCTGACTATCATAGCATTAACTTGGTAATAGCTTTCTTTTCTTGTTCTTCTACATAAGAACGTGCAATGAATAACAAAAAACGGATTTATGTAATGTGGTGGGTGGGTATAACTGTTGGTGTGAAGATCACAATTTTTTGTCTTCCTTTTTTGTACAATACAAGTAAAACTGCCGCAGAACGGAAGTTTTGCAATTGGAAACGTGATTTATAGTAAAGACACTCCATAGACTTTGAATTGAGCTTCGAATATCATAATTTTATACTGACAATATTTATGACATAACGGGATGAGTACATACAGTACTATTCCGCTTATTTATGGTATATGTATGGTAGTGCAGTCCTGCAGTATATAGACAGGTTAAAACATATGAAATCATATCCACTATCCGAAGGTAATTTAACGCTCTCCCGAGGACAGTTAAGTTAAAGAAGGTAAAATGTTTAAATTAAATGTGTCCTAAGCATTTCACTCCTTTACAGTTTTTTGAAATTTATTGTTAGTACTAAAGAACGTGACTTCGGGTAGACATTCTTCGTATACCCAGAAATTTCCAAACTATATTGTTATTATTATGAAAAATAAACGGTGGTAATTTGGAATTGGAAGCAACCAAAAGTATGAAATACAAATAGTTTGAAACTTCAATGGAATTCCAAAACCATCACGTTTACGCTTGCAAGGGCAAACAGCAGCATAGGCAAATAAACATAGCATAACTATAAAGTTTTAAGATGGCCTAAAAAGTAAATATTTTTTGAGGAAAAATACGGAACGCACGATGCACATTATGAATGTAGAAATTGCAAGTTGTTGACAATGGACCAGAAAAAGTTTTCAAAGAGTATTTTCCAGCCCTTTGGCATTTTATATTATTTAAAACACGGGATTACTAGTGGAAAATAAAAGCAAAGATGTTGGATTTATTGAGTAACACAACTATATAACAGTTGACAGTTATAGCTACAAAAGTCAAGTCAAGTTAAAAAGTCTACATTATTTTCGAATATAAAAAATAATGTACCTAGTTAAAAATATACACGTGTGTAAAGTTAAATATTCATGAAGTAATATGCAGGGAGTAGAAATATAATTTTTTAAATCTAATAAGAAATATTTTTACTTTCTAATGACATTACAATAATTAATATCAATATGAATTTGCGACGTAGCAAAAAATTAAAACACATATTATGCGGTTATCCAAGTCTTGGCAGTTTCCGCAGACAAGATCGGAAAAGTGAAATGTCACTGAAACAGGTCAGAGAAACATGACCATTTTGTGTTTTCTAAATGAAAATTTTTACGTACATATTAAAAATGTGTACACTGCAAAACCTAATGAATTCTTAGTGTTCGAAATATTAATATTCGAACAAAATCTAAATACATATCTAGAGAAATAAAACCATGATAAACTAAAGGGGGTCTATACAATAATACTCAAGTCAGATATGAGAGCACCACTATAGGAAGTTTCTCGCTTAAGTAGGCGTTTGTATTTGTAGTGGATTCATTCTAGCATTTGTTCAGAATTCATTTGCTTGAGTCCTATACGTACTCGATTATGGACCAGTAATTTGAAATCAGAAGTCTCATATCAAGGACAAGGACACTAGAGAATTACATATTTCTGCTTGTTCTAGTGCAAAGAAGCGTGAAATTTCAAGGACTAGAAATATATATTCAAATCCGAA